>LR812529.1:34278434-34443434 GCA_903798195.1 Danio kyathit | reverse complement strand
TTGGGGGACAAAGAGGAAAGCTTACAAGCTTAGGAACACCATCCCAACTTTGAAGTATGGGGTGACAGCATTATGTTGTGGAGCTGTTTTGCTGCAGGAGGGACTGGTCCACTTTACAGCATAGATGGCATCATGAACAAAGACCATTATGTAGAAATACTGGAAGCAGACATCAGCCAGGAAATTAAAACTTGGCCCACAAATGGGTCTTCCAAACAAACCATGACCATAAAGCATACTGCCAAATTAGTTAAATGTGCTTTAAGGACAACAGAGTGACTGTTTTGGAGTGGCCATCACAAAGCCCTGAACTCAATCCTATAGAAAATGTGTGGGCAGAGTTGAAAAAGTTTGTGCGAGCAAGACCGCATACAAATCTCACCTCAGTTACACCAATTCTGTCGAAGGAATGGGCCAAAATTCCTTCAAACTATTGTGAGAAGCTTGTGGAAGGATACCCAAAACATTTGACCAAAGTTATACAGTTTAAAAGGAAAGCTAAAAAATACAAGGAAATGTATGTTAACTTTTGACTGTCTATAAATTAATAAAAAAAAAAAAAAAAAAAATCGCCAAAAAAAATTCTCATTATCCTGGCATTTAGCAAAATGTAAATTGATTTAGGTAATCCTAACAGACCTAAATAGTAACGTTTAGTATGATTTACCATCAGACATATTTAAAAAAAATGGTTATGTTCCTTTTTTTAGAGTGTATGTAAACTTCTGGTTTCAACTGTATATTAAAAACAACATTTAAAATATTCTGGATCAGTAGGTTTTTGATGTAGAGGTTCATTTTTCTGCTGGAGATACTGTTGCCCTAAAAACCTAAAAAAAATTGTTGTGAAAAACATGTTAAAAAAACAAACAAACAAACAAAAAACACTTACATATACCATGGAATGGTATAACAGAATACTTTGGTTTTTAAAAGCCTTGACTTTTTCAAAGCACCAGTAAACCTTAAAAACCGGTTATTGTCCCATGCTACTGCCATAATTCACTGAAGTGAAATTGAGATCATGATTTGAAAAAAGCTGTGATTCTCATACACATCTTATCAGGAAGCACAGCTCTGTTTCGTAGAACGCAGAATGATTCTCTTAGATTTGAGGATCATGCTAATTAAATTTATGGGAGTGCAAGCTCCTAAGCCACATTAAGATTGAGAGAGTAAGCAAGCATGCCTTGCGATTTTCACACACTTTTTAGACACGAATATATGAAACTTCCACTTTAAAGCACTTGCAGCCATTGACCTGCATTTTATGAATCACCAAGGACCACAATTTCAGCTAAAAAATCTTCTTTTATGCTTTACTATTTTAAAAAGTGGGGCAACCCAGTGGCGCAGTTAGGTAGTGCTGTTGCCTCACAGCAAGAACGTCGCTGGGTCGCAGGTTTGAACCTCGGCTGGGGCTGGGTCAGTTGGCGTTTCTGTGTGGAGTTTGCATGTTCTCCCTGGGTTCGCGTGGGTTTCCTCCGGGTGCTCCGGTTTCCCCCACAGTCCAAAAACATGCAGTACAGGTGAATTGGGTAAGCTAAATTGTCCATAGTGTATGAGTGTGAATGTGTGTGTGGAAGTTCCCAGAGATGGGTTGTGGCTGGAAGGGCATCCGCTGCGTAAAATCGTGCTGGATAAGTTGGCGGTTCATTCCGCTGTGGCGACCCCGCAAGGGACAAAGCCGACAAGAAATGAATGAATGAATGTATTTAAAAAGTCACCTATATCTTGAATGCCAAATTAACAGCAACATTCTATTTTTGGGTGAACTACCCCTTTAAACACCTGATAAGAAAAAAAAAACTCTGAATTTCTCCTTTGTGTTTTGGACAGAGAATAAATCACATACAACACAAGAACTACACCAGGATCAATAATTGTTTTGGGTGAACTTTACATTTAACTTCTTTCTATTCTATACAACTACTCAAAAGTGACTAAATTCAAGGTGCAGAAGAATTTCTTGAGCAAAGACAGGCACAAACAGCAGTTCTTGTTGTGTTTGGTCACGCACAAAGAGCCTTTTCATGGCCCCTGCTCGCTGGGGATAACATCACTTGGGTAGACTTGAGAGAAACAATACAGAAGCCAGTGCCAATTGTCAGAAACAAGAGGGTTTCAGTGAGGAGTGAAGAGCTCAGCTATTTAAAGCCTTGCTTGGATAGTTTGGATCTCAAACATACTTCTAGGGAACTGCAACTCAACCAGACACACTGAATGTGTCTTGCTGGAAGTAATAAATGTAAACATTAAATATGAATGAATTAAATGTTGTGTATGTTTACTTACTCGCTCCTTTATTCATCCATACATGTTCACCCGATATGCTAATCAGATTGTAAAATCCACTATGATGATTACTGTAGATAATAACACATCAGCTCTCCAGTTGCTGTATTAAGAGTCACTCAACAGATGCACATTCAGTTTTTCCCACAGCAGACTTAACAGCTTCAAGTTTTCCATTTGTGCCTGTTAAAATATTGAACAATACGTGCTTCTCCATTAAGGCTCTAAGTGAATGTGTGACGGTGGGTTCTTTTGAATGCACAAATGCATTGCTGATTCAATTATTTGAGAAGAGATGCTTCAGGATGCACACAGTAGCCATATAAAGCTTGGTTAAATATGTGAATGGTATGTGCTTGATGATGTAAATCAATATTAATACAACTTGTAGTAGATTTTTTTTTAAAGGGCACCTATGATGAAAATCATCTTTGTAAGTTGTTTGGACAGAACTATGTGTAGGTATGCTGTGTCCACAGTCATATCGGGGTGATATAAACACAATAACACAATAATTTCCTGATGTTAAAATAGGATCCAAATCCTTCCCATTTTGAGGCCAAGCGCTATGTGACGTAGTAGTGCAGTTTCCCGCCCACAGAATTTATTGACAGTCACATATTAACATGTCGTAACGCGTATAATCATATCAATAAGACAAGATGTGCACAAAGCAACTGGGATTGAAGATCTGTTCAGCCTTCTGTGATCATTATCATCATCAAATGTGATCAAGAATGAGTTTTACAAGTTTAAAAACCATGTTTGGAATGAATTACAGTGATTTTACTGTCTTTATCAACATAGTCGCGTGTCAGTATAATTATAAAAGAAGACGCTTTAATCCGGTTAGTGGACGTTAAATCAGGTTTATTTGTACATTAACATAACAGATATCCATACAGCAGTGGATATTAACGTGCATTAACTGTGCAAAGTTAAATGCACACGCTGTGTGTGTGTCCGCTGTGTGTGTGCGTGCGTGAACTTTGTAACAACATTGTGTTTGACTCATCGTTGCAACTCCACAACAAATACATCCAATAATCATTGTGAAAGTTCTTACTGTAGTATTTATCACAAAAGATATGTGCTTCCTTCATGTCTGTCACTGTGCTGTTTATCAAGGCAGAAATTCAGGCACACTCTGACAGGCACTAGGGAACGGTGGGTGAGGAGAACTAGCATTAAAGTCACAGGAGACACAAAAGACTTCTCTTAAATCTTGAAAAAGGGGTAAAATAGGTGCCCTTTAAGTGATTTTGGACAAAGGCAATTGTATAAAATGCTGATGCATTGATATATGTAATATGTAATGATAGTAAAGCAACATGAAATTGTAAATTAATTTCATAATGACTGCTTTCATATAGTTGTTGTATAAACATGAATAAATTATTGAGTGAAATAAACTTTAATATAGATAGAAAGTATATTTAAGTATATGGTTTAATGTCTCAAATAATGATTGTGGAATAAAATTCCATACTACAGTATTGGTTCCACTCAGCACAACAGATACTGTATAGTTATGTAAAACTGACACATACTGTATATAAGCTGATCCTAATATAAGATCATCCTATTTAAATGATTAAAAATATACTGCTTACAAATGGGTAAATTATTTGGATGGGTTTGAATTATAATAACATAAAACTGTAAAATGACAATTTATTAACTCATTTATTTACACATTTTTGTGGGGCTACAATGTCATAAGTTTTAAGTTGGTTACATTTTTACTCTTTTTTTTTAAAGTCTTTTAACTTTTTTAAGCTTACATTTATTTTATTAAACAGAAATAGATTATAATTGTTTGACAATAAGACAAAATAAACATCTTACTTTCCATAACTTTTGAGTGATAGCTAGGGCCAGGCAGAATCTGCTGACATTTTTTGCAATTTCTGAGAAGAATTTTGTAAAAAATCTGCAGATTTATGTGGAATGATTTTGGGAGTATTGTAACTAAAAACTTGATATATGAAATAAAAAAATAATACCTTTTTAACTTGTATTTGATGTTTACAATGAAAATCCAATTAGATTGACTTTATTTGGTAAACAAAGCAAGTCTCTCAAAATATTACTTTACAAACTGTATTGTAAATAAATCATATAAACATTTTCATTTTAGTCAATAATATAACTGAAATGAATTTAAAAATGGAATAAATATGAATTAACACACATTTACACAACAGACACTATAGAGTAAATAAATAGACTCAATGATAGGCTAAAAATCTGCAGATTTCTGCGCGCGTTGATTCAGTGTGGGCCTAGTGATAGCATACAAATATATTTTTTTAAATGCAAAGTCAAAGTAAAATAAAAAGTATATATTGACAAACACAAACAAGTAAAACTAAATAAATGTCCAAATTCCCAGTATAGCACTTGTGGTATGCAGCTTATCTAATCAAAATAAATGACCAGCACAAAGTGTAATTCAATCTATTATATTCTACAACCAAAGTCAAGCAATGGCTCTACACAGCACGAAAAAGTCATCCCTAAAATGTCATCTATAGTCTCTAAAAAAGGGTCCGACGCACCCTTGCTTTCAAAATCTCAATCATTCATTCATTTCCTTCAGCTTAGTCCTTTATCGAGAGGGGTCTGGATGCAGACCTGGTGCAGTGCAATCTGAGCTGCATCCAATGCTTTTTAATGCACTCACCTAACCCTACCCCTAACCCTACCCGTCACAGTGACGTCACTTACTCCATTGAGTGCATTGGGGTCTGACATTGCATCGCTGAGTGATGCAATCTCAGCTTGCATCATAAAGGCTGCATCCAGATACTATTGCCCTTATCAGGGGTCGCCACAGCGCAATGAACCGCCAACTATTCCAGCATATGTTTTACGCATCAGATGCCCATCCAGCCACAACCCAGTACTGGAAAACACCCATACACACTCATTCACACACCACACACACACACACACACACACACACACACACACACACACCACACACACACACACACACACCACACACACTATGGCCAATTTAGTTTATTCAATTCACCTATAGTGCATGTCTTTGGACTGTGGGGGAAACCAGAGCACCCGGAAACCTACACGAACACGGGGAGAACATGCAAACTCTTGTGGACTTAAACCAGCAACCTTCTTGCTGTAAGGCGACAGTGTTAACCACTGAGCCACCATGCCGCCCTAAGCCTAAATCAGACAGTTCTTAATCAGGTGTGTAGCAAAATACAAGTTTAGCACATTTCTTCTGGAGTAAAGTGCTATTCTGAATGTCTGTAAATAGACTGCTGACATATTTACATTAGTAAATAATGAAAGGTGAAAGAAAACAAGACAGAACGCGACAAAAAAGAAACAGTCACTCTTGATTTCAGCTGCAATTTGGAATGTATTTAATAAAGCAGGGAAAGTGCTGACTGACCAGTTACTAAAAGCACGAGCCTGGTTTTCTGTTCTGGCCCGAGCTGAGGAGTTTACTTGCTGCTCAATTCATCTGCTTATTTGTTCATTATCATAACAATGATGCACGGGAAGTTAGAGTGGAAGAACGTAATTATATATGGAAATATGATTGGTTTATTTCCTTTCCATGATCATTTCTGTGGCACGCTGATTATTTAACATAACTTATGCCAAAACAAACTTCTGACTTTCTGCAGCTACATTTACAATGAACCAAACAGTCGGTTGGTGGTTTATTTGGACTGAACTGTCATTACAAAAACTTCAAATGGTACGATTCAGCAAGGTTCAAATTAAATTTCAATTGTTTGGAAAAAATGAGTGGTGTGGATCTGGGAATAATCACACTTAAGGCTGCATGATGAATCAACATGAAATCGAAATCACAATTTAGCAAAATTGTGATTAGTAGTAACTCTGTGATCAGTAGTAAATCTCCAAAGTCAGAGGGCTCCTTCAAGTGACAAAGAAGAGAGCCAGGAATTAAACAGGATTGCTGAAGTTGGTATATTTGCACTCTGTCATTGACTACATAAAAATAAAAATTTTTTACTGTTAAAATCAGACATTTGTTAATCACATAATTATACTGTATAGATAATAAATGTTTTATTGATTCAACACGACTATGGAATCATCTAACATTCATTCATTCATTTTCTTTTCAACTTAGTCCGTTTATTAATCCGGGGTCGCCACAGCGGAATGAACTGCCAACTTATCTAGCCCATGTTTTACGCAGCAGATGTCCTTCTAGCTGCAACCCATCTCTGGGAAAGGAATCATATAATAGAAGGATTTATTTCAGACACTCGCCTGAAGTTCTGAGCTGAGTTTGGAATAAAAACATTAAATGTTATCAAATGTTTTGTTTTCAACTTCAAAAACAAGCAAAGTTACCAGTGTTATCAAAGTTACCAGTGGGGTTATCAAAATAATCTTGTTTTCACTTTGAAGTGTAGGTATTTGGACTAGAAACACGACTAGAATAGTTTTTTTCATAAATCGTAAAAATTCCGATAAAAATACGATAATTAAATACAATTCTGTAGCACCTGATCTACTATAATTCAGACTCAACATCGCATATCTTGCGATGTGACTATTGCTGATGTGCAATATCGATGCTGACACAATATATTGTGCAGCTCTAAAACAAACATATTTAGGTTTCATATAAGCTGAACTTTTATGATGTGAAATTGGACCATATACAGTCAGAATGATGGAAATGAGTAAACATCTTATTTAGGCTTTAAACAATTGCTTCTGGAAAGATAAAGGCAGCTATATGAATGTGCATGGTACAGTATCATTGTTGCCTCTGAGGTGTGTGCGCTGAGGTCAGTGAAATCTAAAGTGTAATGAGCCCTAACCATGCTTTTGCACTGTACTGTCATTCATCATCGAGCCACACTGCTGCTGTCTGGCCAGGCGTGAAGACAGATCCTGGCCAGGCAAACATGACTCAAATCCCAACAGCATCCAGGACACACAGAGAGCAACCATGAAAATAACCCTAACAGACAGAGAGATTTGATCATAAGAAATGTTCGATTTTCAATTCTGGTGATGTCATCGTGTCCAAATCTGTTCTTAAACATCTGCGCACAACTAAATCTGACGTGTAAACTCCTACTAAACTCCATGTACAGATAAAGTAAAAAATATTAGCCCTCCTGTGAATTTTTTTCTCTTTAATGAGGATTTTTAAACATAATTATTTTAATAACGGTGGCTCAGTGGTTAGCACTGTCGCCTCGCAGCAAGAAGGTCGCTGGTTTGAGTCTTGGCTGAGCCAGTTGGCGTTTCTATGTGAGACTGGTAGACTGGTTTAACTCATATTTAACTGGTTGCAGTTTTTCAGTTATGGTTGGTGACTTCTCTTCATCTCCTGCCCCTTTGACCTGTGGTGTGCCTCAGGGATCCATTTGAGCCCTGTTTTGTTCTCTTTGTACATGCTGCCTTTAGGTTCACTTATTTTAAACCACAATGTCTCTTTGCATTTGTATGCTGACGATGTACAGCTTTATATTGCTGTTACACCAAACGTTTTAGATTCACTTGATTCTTTTAGCAAATATTTTAATGATGTTAAGTTATGGCTGTAAGAAAATTTTCTCTGCCTAAATGAAGACAAAACCGAGTGTATTCTGTTTGACAATTTTAAGAGGTCAACCATTTCATCTCCAGCGCAGCTGGCTCAGTTTCCTTGCTTCAGCCATGTGGTTAATAACTTGTATGTGAGACTAGTAGTCTAAAATTTGATAAGCAGATTGATTCGGTGATTAAAGCAAGCTTTTTTCAGCTTCGCCTTCTCTCTAAAGTCAAGCCTATCCTAAGCAAGGCTCATCTTGAGAAAGCCATCCATGCTTTTGTTAGTTCGCGTTTGGACTACTGTAATGCACTTTATGTTGGAGTTAATCAGTCATGTCTTCATCGTTTGCAGCTTGTGCAAAATGCTGCTGCTCTAATGTTAACTAACAGTCAAAAAAGTGAACACATTACACCAATTCTCTACTCCAGGGATGTCAAACTCAATTCCTGGAGGGCCGCAGCTCTACACAGTTTAGTTCCAACCCTAATTAAACACACCTGATCAAACTAATTGAGTCCTTCAGGCTTGTTTGAAACCTACCAGAATTGATTTTAAACTTTTGATGTTTGTTTTTAATGCCATCAATGGCCTTGCTCCTACTTATTTATGCAAAATTTTGCACGTGCACAAACCCAGCAGAGCTCTGCGATCTGCTGACCAACTTCTGCTTGAAGTCCCTCGGTTAAGATACAAGCAGTGGGGTGATCGCTCTTTTGCAGTGGCAGGTCCTACACTCTGGAATACCCTTCCTACTGAGCTTCGTATAATCACTGACCTGCCACTTTTTAAAGCCAAGCTTAAGACCCACTTGTTTAAATAGGCTTTTAATGCATAGCACTGACACTTTGTTATGTTTTAATGTTGATGGATTTTGTTGATATTTTTTGTATTGTTTTGCATCGTCTCCTTTTCTGTTGTGTTGTATAATTTGCTTTTACTTGTGTAAAGGACTTTGGTCAACCGTGGTTGTTGTAAAGTGCTATATAAATAAAAGTTGATTGATTGATTGATTGATGTGGAGTTTGCATGTTCTCCCTGTGTTGGCGTGGGTTTCCTCTGGGTGCTCTGGTTTCCCCACAGTCCAAAGACATGCACTGTAGGTGAATTGGATAAACTAATTTGGCCTTGCTGTATGAGTACTGTATATCACAACATATACTGGAATATATATATATATATATATATATATTTTTATTATAACATTTTAACAGTACAAAAAATATACATGTGTGTTTGTGTGAATGAGTGTGTATGGGTGTTTCCTAGTACTGGGTTGCGGCTGGAAGGGCATCGGCTGTGTAAAACATACGCTGGATTAGTTGGCGGTTCATTCCACAGTGGCGACCTCTGAAATAGAGACTAAGCCTAAGCTAAATAAATGAATGAATTTATGAACTAAATTCTAAAGACTAATTTCTTTTCTCTTTGTCATGATGACAGTACATAATATTTCACTGGTTGTTTTGTAAGATACTAGTATTCAGCTTAAAGCATAATTTAAAGGCTTAACCAGGTTAATTAGGTTCACTAGGCAAGCCATTGGACAACAGTGCTTTGTTCTGTGGAGAATTGAGAAAAGAATTGTTAATATTGACCTTAAATTGTGTTAAAAATGGCTTTTATTTCAGTCAATTTAAAATAAATAAGACTTTTTCCAGAAGAAAAAAAAAGGAAATACTTTGAAAAATCTGTTTGTTAAGTGTGATGTCACACAAAGCAGCTTTCGGGTCTATGCGCAATATCAAAATGTATGAGGAGGCTCAACATATGGTAATAATAAATGTTTACAAAGCGATGTAATACTTCATTAGGGCTGCATAATATTGTAAAAATCTGACATTGCAATATTTTGTTTTGCTGCGATACATATTGTGATAAAAATATAATTCCAGCTGATTGTCTGAATTTCTCTTTTTGGAAAGATTTAGACCAACTGGGGAGATCAAGTCTTTTTCTATGCAGTGTGTCTGCAACTAGAATAAATAACAAGCAATAAATATATAAACAAACAAACAAACAAACAAACAAACAAACAGTGCTTTCTAGTTTTCTAAAAAGTCAAACTATATTCAGGTACAAAAATTTAACAGTAAAAAGTAAAAATACAAAACAAAAAAAAAACATGGTCATTATTTTGCCAATAATTGTAAAAAATTATATTGAATAGTTAATATTAACAAATAATCTAATCCTGCAATTTGACTATTGCAGATACACACGTTGCGATATCGATGCTCAAACAATATATAGTTCAGCCCTAATATCTAATATCAGATGGCCAGAATGTGATAATATTTTTATAAATTGTTAAAATATTGGTGTCTGTGATGCAAGTCCAGAGGTGATTGTGTACATCATGATTTTATATAAAATTCACTTTAAAGTGGTCACAAACAAATATTTTCTCAATTCAAATGAGTAAGCGGATTATTTGTTTCATTAAACATCACTTGTGAAATCTAAACAAAGAATAAAAGGAGGGCTAATAATTTTGCCTTCAACTGTAAGTGATTCAGTTCGGATGCTTAGTTTTTAGTATATCCCTCAAACACATCAACAGTGATGTCAGAGGCTAAATGAGCGTGCAACATTCAGCATATACAGAGCATAAAACACACAGAAATCACTGCATAATGGATGACACAAATAAAGACCCTGCATCTTCCAACTGCACAGCAGTCATTTCAATAAAAGCACCTCCTGCTGGTTGATAGTACGCCCATTTTTACCTTATTCTGAGTTAGTCTAGTGATGTTTGACTGTCTGAAAATGCCTCCCAAACAATGAAGCAAATCTGCCAACTAGGCCACAAGCATTGCATTTGGAGAAACCCACAATTTTAAAAGAACCAGTTGCTAGGGAACCATGCCATATTACAATTGAAAATATATTTCTAAAAGAAATCTCTCAACAAATGTACCGCTTAAGGAGTTTAAATGTGTTGTGCAACTCTTCTGGGAAAGTCACAGTCACAAGGCCCATAAAGGTTAAGTCAGTTTTTCCTTTGCGGTTAAATGAGAAACTAGCCTCACCTCATCATATTCATGAGGTGAATATACATGATCATATTAATAGAAAGTCATGTGTTTGGGCATAAATATATTTAACATTTCAAAAAAGCAAATAAGCATGAATCAAACAGGCTGTATAAAGGCACTGATGTACTTGAAAGTGAAATCAAAGAATAAACTGAGGTGACACCATTATGCAGAAAGTCAAGTCATTTTGGAGTTTGTTCAGGGGTTTGAAAACTATTGGTCTACTGCGATTGCATAATTAATAGGTGGGTGTGGCTCAGTTTTAGAAATATGTGTGACTCTGGATTGAAAAACAAGTCATAAGTGTACATTTTTGGAGATTTATATTAGGGCTGCACAATATATCGTTTCAGCATCGATATCGCAATGCGATCATTCGCAATAGACTCATCGCAGGATAAATGCAATGTTGAGTTTGTATTATAACTTATCATTTGCATGTGTTTTTGAAGCCCGGAATTGTATAATGATTTTAAAAACATTCAGGTATGAGAAATTGTACCGTTTGTGACCTTAACTATGATTAATTTTATTGAATTATTTTTATTTGTATCATTCAGTTACCGTACTTCACTCTCAGAAATAAAGGTATGTAAAGGTATTTTACCTAAAAGGTCCAAATTAATACCTCAATGGTACATATTAGTACCTAAAAAGTACAAAAGTGTTCTTCTTAAAATGTTTAGGTACTAATAAATACTTTTGAGGCAACAATATAGACCCTTTAAGTACAAATGTGTACGTTTTGAAAAGGTACCACCCCGGTGACAGCTCACGTACCTTTATTTCTAAGAGTGTTGAATACTGTTAGACTCGGGAAACAATAAAACACTTTATTTCAATTGTATCGTTTTCTTGATTGTATTTACAGATTGTTATGCATGAAATTACTCACAACATGTGCATACACAAAAATGCACAGCAAATACCAAAGACCACTACGAAATTGTGTTGGCGGGCCCCAAAAATTTTACAGTTTATTAGATATTATGGAGATGCAAATAGTAAACATTAAGTCATCAATCTCTGACTAAACATGTGTATAAAAATACTCACAACACATGCAAATACAGAAATGCAGTGCAAATAGCACAGACAACAACGAAAATGTGTTGGCGGACCCCCAAAGTTTTATAGATGCACTCTCATTGCAGAATCATCCAAATTGATCTTACATTATAAATTCTTTTCAAATAGAGATATGAAGTCATCTGGTGAAATTGTATTCATATCGCTATATATATATATATATATATATATATATATATATATATATATATATATATATATATAATGAATTTTTAGCCCCCCTGTTTATTTTTCCCCTAATTTCTGTTTAACGAAGAGAAAATTTTCTCAACACATTTCCAAACATAATAGTTTTAATAACTCATTTCTAATAACTGATTTATTCTATCTTTGCTATAATGACAGCAAATAATATTTACTAGATATTTTTCAAGACACTTCTATACAGCTTAAAGTGTCATTTAAAGGTTTAACTAGGTTAATTAGGTTAACTAGGCAGGTTAGGGGAATTAGGCAAGTTATTGTATAACGATGGTTTGTTCTTTAGTCTATCGAAAAAATATAGTTTAAAGGGGCTAATAATTTAGTCCTTAAAATGGTGTTTAAAAAATAATAACTGTTTTTATTCTAGCTGAAATAAAACAAATAAGACTTTCTCCAGAAGTCTCCAGACTTTCTCCAAATATTATCAGACATACTGTACAAAGTTCCTTGCTCTGTTAAACATCATTTGTAAAAATTTTAATAAAGAAAAAAAAAATCAAAAGAGGGCCAGTAATTCTGACTTTAAGTGTGTGTGTGTGTGTGTGTGTGTGTGTGTGTGTGTGTGTGCATGTGTGTGTGTGTGTGTGTGTTGTGTGTATATATATATCAAAATAAAATAAAAAAAAATCGCAATGTTAGAATTTTCCAATATTGTGCTGCCCTAATTTATATGCTATATGAATGGTGAATAAATATGCTTTTTTTATTGATGTGTGGTTTGTTTCAATAGGACAACATTTGACAAAGATACAACTGATTGAAATTTGAAATCTGAGGATTTAAAAAATAAATTGTGCTGAGAAAAATCACTTATAAAGTTGTCCAAATTCAATTCTTAGCAATGCAGATTACTAATGCATTATTTTTTTTTTTACAAAATGTCTTCATGAAACAAGACCTTTATTTAATATTCTAATGATTTTGGCATGAAATAAAAATCAATAATTTTGACTCATATAGTGTATTTTTGGCAATTCCCAAATATGCAGGCGGGCAACATAAGTAAAGAGTTTTGTGAGCCAGGGTCACATTTATCATTGTAAATATTGTGCTTCAAATTTGTGTTAATATGGTTTGACAACAAAAGAGTATTTAAATGAACAATTCATTGTTTTCATGGCCTTTAAATTTGAAAGAAATATAGATTTGACATATATAAATTAATAAGAGGCATTTGAAATCTTCTCTGGTTAATTTTCTCTGTTTATTGAGGTCAGAAAACCACATAAAAATTACTAAAGAAAAAAAACTGAAGTGTAATTCTAATTTAAAGCAAAACTGACATGTTTTTTATGTTTAATACTGTAAATCTGCTTGTTCATAAGTGGTTTCCTGCATAATGTGCTATGTAACAAATGCGACTTAAATATAGTAGTGATTTCGCAAACATCACATAAGCTATTATCAGATGCCTTCTTAAAGGCACAGTTCACCCAAAAATGAAAATTCTGTCATCATTTACTCACATGATTCACTTGTTCCAACCCTCTTTGAGTCTCTTTCTTGTTGAACAAAGGAATGTACACTGAATTTTTGTATTTATTTTTTATTTTATTATTTTATCCTACTTCAGCTGTCAATGGTCGCTTTCTTCTGACATTTTTCAATATATCTTGTTCAGTGTTCAACAGAAGAAAGAAATGCATAAAAGTTTAGAATCACTTGTGTGAGTACATGATGAGAAAATTTAAGGTTTTGAGTGAACTACCTCTTTATCAGCTGTCTTCTCATTGCAGTCATTTTGATATTTGTTATTGAGAGAAAATCCCTTTGCGTATATCAGGGCCTTAACATATTTACAGAGAGCTTTCTTCAGCACTACTTAGCATGCTGACCAACAGGTTTCTGCATAAACGTGTCTTACCTTGTGTCTGCATTTCAGGACCACCCCATAGGCTCCTTCGTAATGACAAAAAAAAAAGAGTTTGATTTGCAAATCTTAAAGTATTATCGATGCTTATTTCTCATTAACAAACAATATCTACAAAAGATGCGCTCACCCTCTCCTACAATCCCAAGGACCTCAAATTTATTCATCACATTACCGATGTCAGGAATCTTCATGAAGTCAAAAGATGCCGAGGTGGTGCATGTCTGGGCTGAGAGGAGCGGAAGGCCAGAGGACGGGACAGGAATCGCTGCTCAGACAGGTCATTGCAGCAAAAATCTGCTCCCAGTTGGTCACAATGCTCTTCTCATAATCCACGCACACACATACTAGTACACTGTGCATGCACACACACTTGCTCACCTGAGGAGGAAGAGAAGAGAGGTCAAACAGAGTCAATCATGCAGCTCTAATGTATACTTTGCATGCATATGCATCGAATCAGTGGCACAGTTTATGCATATTTTATATGTATGTGCATGGAATGACATGTGACAGGATGTGTGTAGGATTTTCATGATTCTGTTTGTCTGAGGTGATAATAAACAAGTGCCACAGTTCTTCAAGACGCAGCATCATGAATTTCCCAATAGTTTGGGAATAGCAAAACAACACAGCTCAGCCTGAATGAGAATTACAGGTGGGGTGAACAAGGACAGCTTCAGAATCCTTTACCAAGCCAGAAGTCAGTGATGTAATGTGTTGAAAACAGCATCTCAGTTACCTCAGTTGTGCGACAGGTATCGTCTGCGCTGTAATTATGGCCAGAAACCCGTTGCATTAGCACTCGTATGCATTTCCACATGCGTTTCGCAGGTCAGGTCGTGCCGCCGACATCTCCTTGTATGTTTGTGCATTGAGCATAAAAGCGGCGCATGTCTGCATCTGATGTGTTGTGCGGTATGCGCGTGCGTAAGTGTGTGTGCGCGCGCTCGAAATATTCGTAGGTGGATGAAAGTTCTATCATTATTTTAAGCATCTTATCTACCTGACAGTATCAAGAAATGACTGATAGCCCACACCACTCACACCCACTCTTAAATGAACAGTAAAAAAATATGATGAAGAATGATGAAATAAAAATCACAACCATTAATACAAAGTGGCCAGGCAACATAAAGACGATTTACGTAATTAATACTGTCTTAAACGCATGGCATAATTAACAACAGCTGACTTCGGTCTCCTGGAGTGTGTGGGCAGGAGGTGTGCGTGTTTGTCCGTTCACATCAGCGATGTAACAGCCACAAACATCTAACATCAAGCGCAGAAACCAGCACAGCGATAATAATGTACATTAACGGAAAAGAGCCACAACCGGAATACTCACTTATATCCAAGACGACGATGCGCAAACTGTCCTCTCGCGTCGCCAAGTAACGATGTTTTCATTTTCACCTGCAGTGGTAACCCATCATCACAGCTGCAACAGTATCCACCTTCATTCTGAGCCATTGACAACCTAACAACGCGAAATTACCAACCGCAGTACGGCGAAGGATCGGCTGATGAATATTGAGCACGTCGCGCTGACGCTTCCTGCTATCCGTGCGGACTCGTCCAAATCAGCTGGCTGGTTAATATTCATGAGCCAGAAGTTCGCTATAGTAGGGTTTATAAATGAGCGACCGGGCGAAGTGGCACCAAGCTGAGTGAGTGACGGATTGTTCACACCAATAGCGGGCCGAACCAAACCCCTCTGCGGCCAATCGCGACGGAGGAAGCCTCAGAATGGTCCAGAAGAAGCGAAGGGTTCGGTTGAGAAATGATAATATGCGTTCCTGCTCGGATGTGTTACATTCATACATGCATGCATCCAAATTGATGTTCTCTTTGGCGAGGTTGTTTGTGTGTGTGTGTGTGTGTGTGTGTGTGTGTGTGTGTGTGTGTGTGTGTGTGTGTGTGTGTGTGTGTGTGTGTGGGTTGAGCTGAAAGATCAATTCAACAGACAGATCACACTGTTTATTCTGCTGAGATGAAAAAGAACAGCATGCAGAAGGAGAAAGACTTCGTAAATTATGACTAAATTATTATTATGCATATATTATTAGGCCTATCTATCTATCTATCTATCTATCTATCTATCTATCTATCTATATATCTATCTATCTATCTATCTATCTATCTATCTATCTATCTATCTATCTATCTATCTATCTATCTATCATTTGAATTATTTCTTTTTTTTCCTATGTGGGAATGATCTTCAGCTTTGTAGATAAAATATTTCTTAATTATTATTAGGCCTATAAAGAATAATAGCAGATTGTGGAAATATGTCACTCTTAAACCTACATTATATGCAAAAACGCCGTTTTTCCTAGAGAAATAAACTAGAATTTAATGGATACTTGTTAACTCAGACTGACTGCATGAAGTGATTCTTGGTGAAAAGCGCATGGTGCCATCTAGCGATTAACCATGGTTGAAAAATGAAATGAGATATAGAGATAAAACCTACAATTAAATTGATGAATAATATTTCTACAATAAAGGGATGAATATTAAGTTTTTTTTTTTACAATTTAAATGTTATATAAATATATATAAAATAAAAGGGGTTTGCATTACAACAATGAAATAAACATGGTTTTATTTTTTCCGCTCATTACAATGTGTCCTGTTTAATAAACCCAGCTGTTTATAGAGTTTTTGTGAATTTAAAAATCAACTGGTAATAATTTTATGCTTGTTTTGATGCATTACATAGTCACAAAATCCACCTTTGAAGTAGCCAACCTCATATTTTTATTGTTAAGTAATGTTTTATTTTTTATTGTTATGTAATGATTTATTTGACCTGCAATGATAATTTTGCTATAAATTTATATTTATTATTTGTTGTTTTTAAATATGTCTGTAGTTTTTAGTATTCTATTTGTTTTAAAATGGATAATTATAGTATCATGCAGTAACCACTATTATATTTCATTAGTTTTTATTGCTAGTAGACAAAATAGTTTTTATTATTATTATATCCAATCTATCTATCTATCTATCTATCTATCTATCTATCTATCTATCTATCTATCTATCTATCTATCTATCTATCTGTCTGTCTGTCTGTCTGTCTGTCTGTCTGTCTGTCTGTCTGTCTGTCTGTCTGTCTGTCTGTCTGTCTCCATCCATCCATCCATCCATCCATCCATCCATCCATCCATCCATCCATCCATCCATCCATCCATCCATCTATCATCTATCTATCTATCTATCTATCTATCTATCTATCTATCTATCTATCTATCTATCTATCTATCTATCTATCTATCTATCTATCATTTGAATTATTTCTTCTTTTTTTCCTATGTGGGAATGATCTTCAGCTTTGTAGATAAAATATTTCTTAATTATTATTAGGCCTATAAAGAATAATAGCAGATTGTGGAAATATGTCACTCTTAAACCTACATTATATGCAAAAGCGCTGTTTTTCCTAGAGAAATAAACTAGAATTTAATGGATACTTGTTAACTCAGACTGACTGCATGAAGGGATTCTTGGTGAAAAGCGCATGGTGCCATCTAGCGATTAATCATGGTTGAAAAATGAAATGAGATATAGAGATAAAACCTACAATTAAATTGATAAATAATAATTCTACAATAAAGTGGAAGGATATTAAGGTTTCTTTCTTTTTATTTCTTCTTTTTTTCTTTTCTTTCTTTCTTTCTTTCTTTCTTCTTTCTTTCTTTCTTTTTCTTTTTTCTTTTTCTTTATTTCTTCTTTTTTTCTTTTCTTTCTTTCTTTCTTTCTTTCTTCTTTCTTTCTTTCTTTTTCTTTTCTTTCTTCTTTCTTCTTTCTTTGCTTTCTTGAAAGAACACAAAGGGCAAAACCTTAAGTTATACATTGTTTTAACAATTTAAAAGGTTATATAAAAGTTCAGTAAAAGAGGTTTGCATCACAAAAATAACAGTAATATGGTTTTATTTTCCCCTGTTCATTATAATGTATCCTGTTTAATTTTCTCTCTCAAAATATTAATGACCATCATGCATTTTCCATAACTTTAAAGAAGACACCCACAAAAGTTTAATGAATTGTAATGATAGTTTAAGGCTAACAAAAATCTTGTCAGCAGGGGCAGATTTAGTGATTTGGAGCCCTAAGCAATTCCAGCTATGGGGCCCAACTGTCCTTAATATGGACCCTTTTTATTTTTTTAATCCTTAAAAATATATTTCTTTTTTTAATGTATGTATTTATATTATATAGTCTGTCTTTTTTTCAGAACCCCACAATCTTTTCTATATTTTGTACCTAATGCAATATCTACATTTTAAATAAATTGTTTCTCAATGTGAAATTATAATGACTGTCACTACTAAATAAACCATTTTGTTTTAAAACTAAATCTACATCTGATTTTACTGCTGAGGTTTTACTAATGGCATGTTCCACGATTTGGGGGACACATTGACACGGATGTAATAATTACATTGACATTTTATTTGTTAGAATTACATTATAAAACGTATGAAAACTATGTTATATATCATTTAAAGAAACGTCTACATATATTTATTAAGGGCCCACAGATTTCTTGGGGCCCTAATCAGCTGCTTACCTTGCTTATTGGTTAAGTTCGGCCCTGTCTGTCAGGTATATTTAGAACATGGGATCAAAACCATCATTTTAAACTGTCCTAGGTTTTATCTATTTGTCAGGCAAAACATTTTAGACATAATTTCAATAAACACTGGCCAGAATAAACATATTGTTTATTTCTGTTATGCTAAATGAAAATGGAGCAAAGTAAACAATATGGACAAACCCAGCATTGGGTAAATGTTTTTCAGTTAATTAACACTTTTTAGTCCAACAGTTAGGCTTGTTTATATTTGACCAAAGGTTTGTTACAACAGCCCAACACTTTTTAGAGTGTAGGCCTATATATTAAATGTGTGTCTTTACTGTAATGCATCAAAATATTGGTGATAAAAACCCAGCTCTTATTGTTTACGGCATCAATTGGTCAATTGGTAAGTTTAATTGTATGCATGTTTGATGCATTAAATCTATAATATAATATAATATAATATAATATAATATAATATAATATAATATAATATAATATAATATAATATAATATGTTTTAAGTTGTTTTTAATGTAATTATGTATTATTATATGCTTTTTTACATTTTTAAAAATTGTTTTTATGTTATATTTTATAATAACAAATATGATTTTATTTAAAAATAAATTAATACTTGGCGTTGTGTTTAAGGGTTGTGTTTTTATATTAAATATAATTTGCATACAATATTATAGTTATATAACTATTTCGTTACAATTATAGATTATTCCTTGTAATTATCAGTAGATTTAATAGCTTCATAAACCTAGCCTATTCCCGTATAGACTACCCAAGAGAATATATCTCGATATAATATATCAATATAATATTAATCGAAATGCTTTCTCAATTTCACTCGAATGCACTTCAGACATTTCCAGCAGCAGAAATATCTACAGCCTACAGGGTGTTTGATTTTCACCGACACGATTTAGGATCTGCTGTTCTTCTCAGGTCCATTGATATAAATGCGAAGGCGCAGATGCTGCTGGACATGCGCGGATGAGCGGAACATGGCGGCCTGTAGATCCAATGGAAAGTAAAACAGCAGCACAGCAGGACTGGTCCGAGCTTGAACGCGGTGAGTAAACAACCACTGCCGCATCTTTAATATCTATAACGGTGTATTAATCGAGCTACAGTGTATTGTGCATGTTATTAGCTTATTAGAGATGTCAGCGGTCAGACCGAAAGCGGAAGGCGAGCGTATGTTTACATGAGATGATGATGATGGTGATGTTGATCGTGGTTTTTTCTCGCGTCTTTTTATTCCGTGCTTGGACTAAAGCCTTTCTGTAATTGACATACTGCATGTGGAAAACTGTTTACATCGCGTCAGTAGTACGTCAGATTTGTTCATGTGTTATTATTAGCGTAATTACTTAACAGCACACGTTTATGACACCGTGGCATCTGTCCCACCCGTGACAGAAGGGCAATCCTCTGTTTATATGACACCCATTGTTTCAGGGTATTTTTATTGCTCAGTTAAAGTTATCAAAACAATTTACTGGTAATATAATTAAACATTACATTCAGTTAAAGATTTTCTGTTAAACTCATTGTTTCAGTTTTCCTTTCAGTTAAAGCAATTTAAATAATTTCTGATGCAGAATTGATTGTTGTTTTCTAATATATGTTGATAACGAATATTGAATATATTAATTTAATTATAATATATAATAAGCTTATATATAATAAGCTTCTGTAATAACACAATAATAGGTATTTACTAAATATTATATTTAATTAAATTTTTATTTGACAGGAATTGTTTCAGTTTATATTGTATTTATTTAGTATATGTTTCAGTATATATTTCATATATACAAATATTGAATATATTAATTTAATTATAATATAATAAGCTTCTATAATAATGTAATAATAGGTATTTGCTAAATATTATATTCAATTTAATGTTTTATTTGACAAGCATTGTTTCAGTTTATTGTCTCTGATGCAGAATTCATATATTTTTTCATATATTTTTGATTTATTCTTATTTGTTTTATTTCGGCTAGAATAAAGCAGTTTTTAATTTTTTTAAAACCCATTTTAAGGTCAAATTATTAGCCCCTTTAAGCTATATATTTTTTCAATAGTATACAGAACAAACCGTCATTATAAAATAACTTGCCTAATTACCCTAACCTGCCTAATTAACCTTAAGTTAAGCCTTTAAATGTCACTTTAAGCTGTATGGAAGTGTCTTGAAAAATATCTAGTAAAATATTATTTACTGTCATCATGGCAAAGATAAAATAAATCAGTTATTAGAAATGAGTTATTAAAACCATTATGTTTAGAAATGTGTTGAAATTTTTTTCTCTCCGTTAAACAGAAATTGGGGAAAAAATAAACAGGGGGGCTAATAAATCAGGGGGTTGAATAATTATGATTGCAACTGTATGATAATAATATTTTGATTTGATAATTTAATTAAGGTTTTATGACACAAGTGGTTTGTTTTATTTAATATTAATATTAATTAATATTTTTAACATAATTATTGCATTACTGGATAGTTTATTCATTCATTCATTCATTTTCTTGTCGGCTTTGTCCCTTGCGGGGTCGCCACAGCGGAATGAACCGCCAACTTATCCAGCACAATTTTACGCAGCGGATGCCCTTCCCCAGCGCAACCCATCTCTGGGAACTTCCACACACACACATTCACACTCATACACTATGGACAATTTTTAGCTTACCCAATTCACCTGTACTGCATTCTTTGGACTGTGGGGGAAACCGGAGCACCCGGAGGAAACCCACGCGAACCCAGGGAGAACATGCAAACTCCACACAGAAACGCCAACTGACCAGCCCAGCCGAGGTTCGAACCTGCGACCCCAGCGTTCTTGCTGTGAGGCAACAGCACTACCTACTGCTACTGCGCACTGGGTTGCCACTGGATAGTTTAATAGAAGCTAATTATTATCTAGTAATTATTGAATATAATGTAGTTGTCAAAATTTGAAGTGGATCCAAATTTTTTCAAGACAACAATGGGTGATGTTTAGTAGTTTTAGGATGACTTTGATGAAAGGTTTTAAACCACTTGCCAAATGTTGACTCTATTGGCTCTATTGAATGGCACTGTGTGTGGGTCAAATGGAAAATCAAATCAATTCCTGCAATATGACATATACAACATGAACATTTATAAACAAAACATTTGTTAATACTTACACTGTAATTTTTTTAAAAGTCATTAAAAATGACTAGAGTACATTTTCAAACAAATTCTAGTTGGCCTTTCTACTTTCATTTTTAATAAATTTATTGTGAAAATGACTTAATAAATCCTACTTATTATATTAAAGAGTAGTTGTAGGAAGAATAAACCCCATCAGACCAATGCCTGAGATGAATAACAGCTCTTGACATTCACTTCACCTCATTCATCAGTTGATTCATCATCTCCATTTTCACCCCCTCGCTGTCTTAAAGCAGTCTTCTGTAAAGAGAAATCCTCCTGTCTGGGTCTAGTCTGGTCTGGTCTGGTCTGCAAAGGCCTTGAAAACACAGACAGACAGACAGAGAGAGAGAGAGAGAGAGAGAGAGAGAGAGAAAATGTGGAGCTCATCTGTTAATGGGAGCTGCAGGAATCCTTTTCATGTGCCACTGCAGACTCCCACAAATGTACACCGGCTAATGACCTTTTTACGGCCAACTGGAATCTTTATGACGACTGTCTGAATGGGATTCACAGCTTCAGACTGAAGAATGAGGAGGACAAGAGGAGAGAGGGAGAGAGAGGAGAGAGGGAGAGAGAGAGAGAGAGAGAAGAGAAGAGAGAAGCCGTCTGCTTTCTAGACTGAAGTGACTGCTAGTTTGTGAGCATCGAAACATTGGCTCGACATTGAAAGGATTGTAACTCTATACCTTTACAAGACAGACTTGTTTGCCGGATTCTGTTTGGGATGTTTTGGTTTCTGCATCATCTGGAGGTTTTGCTTGATGATTTGGCGGGATAAGAAAGTAAGATTAAAGCAGAAATGCATGTTTTATTATTGCATTCGTCCTGAAAACATCTTTAAAATGTACAGCAATGGCTACATTGTAGTTTCAGGATGCCTGGATCTTACAGTATATGTAATAGGGCTGCACAATATATCGTTTCAGCATTGATATCTCAATGTGCGCATCTGCTATAGTCACATTGCAAAGATATGCAATGTTAAGTCTGGATTATAGTTGACCAGGAGGTGCAGAATTGTAATTAATCACTGTATTTATACAAAAGTTATATGATTTATACAACAACAGCAGCAACAACAAATGTTTTTCTTACTTAATTTTGCTCGTTTTAAGGGAAAAACTCTTTAATTTGACCTTATTTCATCTGACTTTTAAAACAAAACTATATTTTTACTTGATTTAAGAATTTTTTTCAGCATTTTTTTGCATTGTGATTTATTCCATTTCTGTACCTGAATACTGTTAGACGCGCCAGAAAACCATCATATTTGTGATGCTTTTAAAAATAATTCTGTAGCGTTTATAATTGAAAAAATTATTTTAATAATTATTAGGTAGTTTTACATTTATTTCAGTTATTTTTAAATGAGAAATTTTAGTATCATTTAGTAACTGTTTGTATTAACAGTGTACTTTTATGGTAATATTTGTGAGGTTGGGAGGTGTTTTTGTCATTTGTAAAAAATATCTATCTATCTATCTATCTATCTATCTATCTATCTATCTATCTATCTATCTATCTATCTATCTATCTATCTATCTATCTATCTATCTATCTATCTATCTATCATCTATCTATCTATCTATCTATCTATCTATCCTTATTATCTGTCTGTCTGTCTGTCTGTCTGTCTACAGTATCTATCTGTCTATACACAATGATCAACAAAACAATAGATAGCATTATGAAACATCTATCTATCTATCTATCTATCTATCTATCTATCTATCTATCTATCTATCTATCTATCTATCTATCTATCTATCTATCTATCTATCTATCTATCTATCTATCTATCTATCTATTCATCTACCATCCATCCATCCATCCATCCATCCATCCATCCATCCATCCATCCATCCATCCATCCACCCACAATCTTCTTTTAACTTATTTTATCTTCAATTTTATAGTAACAGACACATATTAGTTTTATCCACAGTGCTTAATGTTGTGTTTTAGGGTTAGGGTTAAATAAACAAATGTATGTCTTGGTAACAAAAAAAATATCCATGAAATGCTCAGTTTTATTATATATTTGTTTTTGCCTTTTTATACAGTATTAGTACCAGCCGTTAGTATATATCTTGTTATATAGTTAAGTATGATTATATGTTTATATTATATGTGGGCTTACATATACAGTAAATATACAGCAAACTATAAAAAACTATAAAAATAAGTTTCTTGTTTAAACATATATTTAAATATTATTTTTAAAAAGTATATATTTATTTTACTATATCCTGGAATGGCAAAACTTTTTTCAACAGTGAATGTGCTCAAGAAACATTTATTATTATTATTATTATTATTATTATTTTAGAGTTAGGGTTAAATAGACAAACTGGATACTTTTTTATAGAGTATATGCCAGTATATTGTACCAGTTTTTAGTATATACCTTGTTATTATATTTAAATCACCAATTAGTTACAAATCTTTTTTAAATCAGTGTCAAATTAAATAGGTTATACAGTAACATCAAACAAAAACAACATACACAAAAAAACACTCTTTTCCTTCTTGAGATTGCCATTTCTCCAGCCAAGACTCTCCTTTTCAGACCATATTTATTTGTTTTCTTTAGCTTTGTTGAATATCCCATTACAAAGCCCTTAGTGGACTAACAGCGGGACAGAAAGGACGTTCCTCTTCCCTCAGTTTACACTGGACTTCAGCTGTGGTTAATTTCCCCAAACTGAGATTGACTGATGACTGAGAGAGCGTCCAGGCTTTGATCACACTGACTTATTATGATGTCAAATAGAGGAAAAGCTTTTCTTACCCCAGCGCTTTGATTCTCTAAAGGTATTTGAGATTTAGTGATAATCTTCCTCTTTGCGTTGTACGATGTTGGTGGAATAAATCGAGCTCAGATGCCAGTAGGGAGTATAAAGTATAATCCCTGTCTTCCATAATGCAGGAATATGGTTTCCGGGATGAGTTCATGAACTCTGGGATGAAACTGATCTCTGCTTTGATAAAAGAGAAGACTGTTATTTACAGGTCTATTATTAGCACTGCTTTAAATGTAAGTTTAGGTTACGCTACTGTTCAAAAGAGAATACTTTTTTATTGTTGTTGACAGTGTTTGATGCTCAGCAGGGCATCTACATAAAACAAACTATCAGTAGAGATATCATTATTGAATATTCTATTATAATTGACTAATATCATTAATTTGGTCGTTTGTTTAAGGTTTTAGGACTCTAGTTTGTTTATTTTTCCTTACTAAAACATAAATAATGTAATAAAATCATACATTTACATTTAATAAAAATAAATAAATAAATAATGTTTTTAAACATTTTTAACATAAATATTGAAACACTGGATATTTAATACAAGATAAATAACATGAATGTGCTGATTTGCTGCTCAAGAAATATTTCATTACATTATTATTATTAATATTGATAGATTGATCAAGAATTGATGGTTTTTAATATGTTTAAATATATTTTGGATATTGCATTTTGTCACTATGACAGTATATCAGTAACATAAACCTATCATTATTGAATATATGATAATTGAAGAATATCATTAACTTGGTCGTTTAATTAGGGTTTTATGATACTAGTTTGTTTATTTTGCCTCACTAAAACATAAATAATGTAATAAAATCATACATTTATATTTAATAAAAATAAATAAATAAATAATGTTTTTAATGAACATTTTCAACACAAATATTGAAAATAAAAATAAATAACAGTGCTGAT
Source organism: Danio kyathit (assembly GCA_903798195.1). Classification (NCBI taxonomy): domain Eukaryota; kingdom Metazoa; phylum Chordata; class Actinopteri; order Cypriniformes; family Danionidae; genus Danio; species Danio kyathit. The sequence goes on along the minus strand of LR812529.1, from coordinate 34,417,843 downwards.
TTGCTGCTCAAGAAACATTACATTATTATTATTATTATTATTATTGATTGAGAATTGATGGTTTTTAATATATTTTGGACATTATGTCACTATTACGACAGTATATCAGTAACATAAACATATCATTATTGAATATAATTGAGTAAAATCATGAAATTGGTCGTTTAATTATGGTTTTATGACTCTTGTTTATTTTGCTCTACTAAAACCTACATAATGTGATAAAATCATACATTTACATTTTATTGTAATATTATAATATTAAATTCAAAATTTTCACCCTGTTTGAAAGAAATATTTATAAACATGATAAATAGGTTTATAGTTATAATACATCCTTGTTAAAAAGTACACTGAAAAAATGACTTTTGTTGCTTGTTCAAGCTACTGATTTAAAATGAGTCGAAACAACACAATTCTTTTTAAACATTTAAACAATTCTTTTTTTTAAACAAATTAATTGTTTTATGTTCAATCCACCTAAATTTGTAATAACGATTACTTTAACTTAATCAGTTTGTGTTGGGACAACAGTGTACATCATTTATGACTTTTAAACATGTTGAACTGGCTTTAATTGCACTTGAATTCCTTATTTTTCTTTCCTTGTTTTTATGATTCATTCTTTTAGGTGGCTTATTAGGTGCTCTCCAGTTTCTGTCCACTTCATGTGTTTTTTCAGGTCATCATGGGAAAAACCCACCAGAAAGGTGAAAACTTTATCCCACTTTGACCTTATAGATTTTCAGAATTACACAACACATGTGTTGTTCTTCTAACTTTCACTTTTTCAGACAAGAAACACTATAAGGAGAAATCGGGGAGGAATAATGAAGATTCACAGCTTTCACAGAAGCTCACAGGTAAAAGCTCCTTATTCCTCAATCATTAAGCTGTAAAATAGTCCTACAGTGTTGATACTGATGTGTGTTTGTTCATTCCTCAGAGGCGTTCAGCTGGGAAATGTACTTGCGAGAGACGTCGTCCTGTCCTGCTTCCCCCAGCTGTTTCAGACAGGTACAACAAGCCCTTCAGTCTAATAATGAAGCTTTCCTGACTAGCCTAAAGCTCCTTCATGCATGGCTGCTGCTTAATTCAGTATGACCATTGTATTTGTTATTCTGTGCCTGGATACTAGATTTATGCTTCATTTTGATTGCAGTTTAACTTCCGAATTTGAATAGAAAGAAGATGAAGAATTTGAAATGAAGTAAAATTAAAATGCAGGGAACACTCAAAAAAGATATATATTTGTAGCATATTCAAACTACTTATTTAAAATGAGCTGAAACAACACAATTATTGAGATTTTGTTGGAAAAACTTAATTTTTTTATGTTGAATCTTAAATTAGTTAAATCTGTAAAGTTAACTTAAGCAATTTGTGTTGGGACAATATGAATGAATTGTGTGGAACTCAGCATTTTTTTACAGTGAGTGTTTCATAATATGTTTTCAATAATAAAACTGTAACATTGTCATTAAAATGTCATTCAAAAGTGAAGAGTCAGTAAGTATTTTGAGGAAAGAACAATTTATTATTATTATTACTGTTATTATTATTATTATTCTTATTATTGATTTGTTTTAAAGGATGTATTACTTTAGTCAAAAACAACATTAACGTTTTATCTGAAATTTATCTGCTGTTCTTAGGTACTTTCTGTCCATCATAGAATCCTGAACAAATGCGTTATGCTAAGATAATAAGCAGCACATTAGTTAACATTGCTAGAAGAATAATATTAGGAAATGTAATGTTTCTGGAATATTTGTTGGAGTAACACTGATTTTCAGTCACAACATTTTTTTTAAAATGTCATTTTCAAAAAAAGGAATATTTTTATTTTTAAATTTGGAAGAAATATTATTTTTATCAATATTTAATTACCTTTACCTTTTATTTTACATTTAGAAATATATATGAGCAATTCCATGCAAATGTCAACCTTGCCATGAAAAAAAATTAAGTTTTCACCAAAATAGAGAAACCGTTTTTACATTTTGTGTAAACAAGTATTTTACAGTACTTTTAAAATACTCATAAATGTATCTGTCAGTATTTAAAACTATTTATTAATTTGCCAAAATCACACAAGTGGCAATTTCACAGGTGTCACATCCATAACAGAAAAGTGTCACATCCATAACGACACATTTTCCTCATAAATGCAAAAATATTAAATAAAATAAAATCAATCATGTTTGTTCTTTAGTGAGCCGACTCGTATCTGTTTGATTAGCATTGTTTCTTTGGGTTGTGCAGTTTAATTGACAGAATTTCTACAAAGTATATTGCAGACTGTAAACTCACAAACTTTTATTGTCACATCCATAACGCATGTTTATTTTCCTCATTGAATGTAAAAATTTTTTTTACAGATTTATATTTTCTGGTCCCTTTACTCTGTGGTTAGTTGTTTTGGAAATTATAAACAGATTTGTCAATATAATGTTAACGTATATTTTCTATGTGAACTAATGTTTTGAGTTTTTACTGCAAATGTCATCCATAACGCTGGAATTGCTCATATATATATGTGCTGCAAAATCTTTTCTCTGTTAAACAGAAATTGGGGAAAAAATAAAAGGGGTCTAATACTTCAGGGGGGCTAATAATTCTGACTTCAACTATATATACAGTTGAAGTCAGAATTATTAGCCCCCCCTCAATTATTAGCCCCCTGTTTATTTTTTTCTCCAATTTCTGTTTAACTGAGAGATTTTAACTCAGTTTAACTGAGATGAAATTATTCAAAGTGTTTGTTTAAATGTAAATAAAAGCACAATAGTGCCTCTTGTACATCGTCTAATTATCTTTTAGGAGAAGCCTGTGCCATTTCAGCTCAAAAAACTTGCTGGTTGAATAAAATTAATTTTAAGTCAGAAATTGCCAGGGGTATCAATAATTTTGGGCTTTACTGTATATTTGAACAATTATGTTAAAATTTGTGAAAATTAGTTCCGGCATCACTGAATATATCAGACATATTTCTATAAAAAAATTAACAATATACTACTTCTGACCTGCACCTATTAAATATATAAAACTTTTAATAGAATATTTTTATAGATTTATTTGTGTGGTATATCATTTTTTGTTAACTACATTCAGTTACATTTTAATATGTGTCTTCTGTAAATTACAGTATACATGATGGTATTTTTTTTGCTGAGAAAAATAGATTGAACGACTCTTTGTGATATTTGTGAATTTGTGATATGGTTATCCTTTTTTATTAGAGCAGTTTACTATTATTATTATTATTGTTTTTGTTAATCTGTATTTTTTTTTGCCTGTTGAACTTATTTGCAGTGTGACTTTGAGGGGGATATAATGTAAGGTTTGGTTTTAGATGTTTCTATCTGTAATAAAGTGTGTCAAAAGTCAAAGTCTCTCTCTTTTTCACTCACTGTGTGTGTCTCCAGTCTAGAGTTCCTCCGGCTAATGATTTTGGAGTGGGGATGAAGGTGGAGGCCTGTGACCCGAGGAACGCCTCCTCCTGGTGTATTGCCACAGTCATGGGTTTGATGGGTGTTCGTTTGCGGCTCCGGCTGGATGGCAGTGACAGCACCAATGACTTCTGGAGGCTGGTGGACGCAGCTGACATTCAGCCCATCGGCTCGTGTGAGAAGAGTGGAGACATGCTGCAGCCGCCACTGGGTAGAGTAGAGAAAAGATGTGCATTAAAAAAAACTCATATTGTTTTTTACAAAAAGAATATACAGTTGAAGTCAGAATTATTAGCCCCCTGTTTATTTCTGTTAAACGGAAAGAAGATTTTTTTTTACCACATTTTTTACCACATTTAATAATTCATTTCTAATAACTGATGTATTTTATCTTTGCCATGATGACAATACATCATATTTTACTAGATATTTTTTCAAGATACTAGTATTCAGCTTAAATGTAAGGGCTTAACTAGGTTAGTTAGGGTAATTAGGCAAGTCATTGTATAACGATGGTTTGTTCTGTAGACAATCTAAAAAATATATAGCTTAAAGGGGAATTAATCATTTTGACCTTAAATTGTTCTTTAAATAAAAGAAAAACTGCTTTTATTCTAGCTGAAATAAAACAAATAAGGCTTTCTCAAGAAGAAAAAATATTTTAGGAAATACTGAGAAAAATTCCTTGCTCTATTAAACATTGTTTGGGAAATATTTAAAAAGGAAGCAAATTCACAGGAGGGCTAATCATTTTGACTTCAACTGTATATTGAAAAATGTAAACACTTTTACATTTTATTAAATAACCTCAGAATAAATATTTGATTTTTCTTTACATAAGTCTGTTTGTGAATAAGAATGGAAAATTATTTATTTTATAATTATGATATATTTTTTATATTTTATGATTATTTAAAAATTAAAATAGACACTTTAACTTGCATTTAATGTTTTTTTGTTTATTTAAAGCTTCCATTTTGTTTCATTTTGATACATTAAATATTTTAATAAAATAAAAATGAATAAATTGATTTAATGCAAATGTAAATCATTTAAAAAATGACAAAAACAACAAACTACTGAAACATTTACAAAATTAAATACCAATGCACTTATTTTACATTCTGTTCATGATTTTTGTACCTGTTTAACACCACTTTCTCATTTTCAGGGTTCAGAATGAATGCTTCTTCATGGCCCATGTTCCTATTAAAAACATTAAGTGGAGCGGAAATGGCTCCATCTTCAGCCTTTAAAAAGGTACTTTCCTTTTAAATCACAAAACCACATTAATAAGCTTTTCAGACATCCACAAATAACATTTTGTAATAAATTAAAAATATAAGCCATGACTTGGTTGTAAACACAAATTCAGGATTGTATAAATAATGCAGATTTTTAACAACATTGTATTGTAAGAGAAGATTTTTTTCCTGATATTTAGAGGAATCAGCAGTCATTTCAGTATATGAATGCTAATCATCTTTAAACAGGGTTCATACGATCATGGAAAACCTGGAAAAATCATGGAATTTTGACATGGCATTTTCCAGGCCTGGAAAAGTTTTGGAAAAACAGAAAAACCCAAAACGTTTTGAAAAAGTCATGAAAATTAGTTTAGCAAATATCTCTATACTTGAATTAGGGCTGTGCCATATTGGAAAAATCTGACATTACCATATTGTGTATTTCTGTGATATATATTGCGATGTGAATACAATTTCACCAGATTATTCAACAGGTGTATTTGGATTGATTGGGGGGATTTTGTAGAGGAGTAAATCTCGAATAATATATAACAAATAAATTACAATCATAAATAAATAAAATATAGTAAAGACAAAAGTGAATTATAGTTTTCAGGTATTCACTATTCAGGTAAAGATATTGAATAATCAACACATCTTTATTGTATATTATTTAATCTTTATTAAAATTACAAAAGATTTCTTGTGGCCGGATGTTTTAAAATTTGAAATATTGAAATGTTCACACAGTCACTCACAGGCCTTAAAGAGACAGTTTACTCAAAGATTAAAATGTGCTCACTATTTACTCACACTTCACTTGTTTCAAACCTATAGGAGTTATTAAATTATATTCTTTTTGTGTTCATTTAAAAAAAAGAAAACTCATAAATGTTTGAAACAGTTGAAGTGTGTAATGAAAATGGTAAGTAATTTTTGGGTGAACTATCTCTTCAATGCATGCAAACTTATACTCCATTATGATTAAACTCTATCCCCTGGTTTCACAAACAAGGTTTAAGGCCAGTCAAGATTAAATTGCATGTTTGAGCGATCTCAACTCAAAATAACTTGCAGTGAGATGTCTTAAAATACGTCAGTGTCATTTTTTCGTCTTCAGGTGCATGCCAGTAATATATTTTTCTAAGGCCATTTTATAAATGTGACTTAAATAGCCTAATTTATCTAAGGCCTAGTCCTGGCTTAATCTAAGCACTGTTTATGAAACTGGGCCTATATTACACTATAATCCCAACATTGCATATCCTGCGATCTGACTATTGCAGATGCACACATTGCGACATCGATGCTAAAAACGATATATTGTGCAGCCCTAACTTGAATATACGCTAGTGTCTTTACTTATTTTCTGTCCTTGGTCAAAAACGTGCTCTCACATTGTTAGTGCTGTTTAAGAATTATCAAAATCAATTTTACATGGATATAAAAACAAATTTTAACAAAATAGATTGTTGCGTGTTCTATGATATGCTGTAATAAATTTGAATGTCATTGTTGTTCTTATTATTTACCATGTATATGTAGACATTACATGAAACATTACATCATGAAAATGTACTTGAAAGTTCTGGAAAAGTCATGGAATTTTAGTAGTAAAAATGTGTATGAACCCTGTTTAAAGGAGCCTCCCAGGCCGACTCAGAACTTCTTCAAAGCGGGAATGAAATTGGAGGCAGTGGACAGAAAGAACCCATACCTCATCTGTCCTGCGACCATTGGGGAGGTCAGAGGAGACAAAATCTTTATCATGTTTGATGGATGGAGAGGAGCGTTTGACTACTGGTGTCAGTTCGACTCCAGGGACATCTTCCCCGTGGGCTGGTGTCAACTGACCAATCACAGCCTGCAGCCGCCCGGAAACTGCTGTGAGTACAGACTCTTACCACTAGAGAGCGCCACAATTCTGTTTATATTCAGTGTGCATGGAGAACCAATATACTGCATGCTTATAGTGTTGTTCGGCTTTATGAGTTTACAATCTAGTGTATTAACAACACTAGTTGGAAAAAGATAAAAAAAAATTTTATAAAATGAAACAAAATTAAGGCAAGATTTTGAGGTTTTATTTTTCCATTATCTCTTCATTTAGTGTAATTTTATTGTAAGTTAAAGCAGGTGCTCGGTTTCCCCCACAAGTCCAAAAGCATGTGGTAGAGGTGAATTGGGAAAGCTAAATTGTCCGTAATGTATGTGTGTGAATGTGTGCATGGATGTTTCCCAGTGATGGGTTGCAGCTGGAAGGACATCTGCTGCGTAAAACTTATGTTGGCGGTTCATTCCGCTGTGGCAACCCCAGATTAATAGAGGAATTAAAAAGCCGAAAAAAAAAAAGAATGAATGAATGTAATTTAAAGAAAAGTCTCTTGAAATACACTTGAAGGTGTTTCTTTTGTTGCACTTAATTTGTGTCTGTAGATTTAAATTAGAATATCTATTTTAAAGGTATTTAATAATATACATAAGACCATGTATATAACATAAATCTCCACTTCAGCAGATCTTACAAGACTTCTGTATTCGGAAAGGTTTTCTTTACTCAGGGATATATTCATAATTTGGATTATTATATGTAACATTTTATTGTACACAAAATTGGGGAAATGTCTTTCCGGCTGTTCATAATAGTTTCTAAATTATGAAGTGATAAAAAAGAGATTCCCTAAATCCTTTCTCTAAAAATCTTGAAATTTAACATTTGCATGTTCTCCCTGTGTTTGCGTGGGTTTCCTCCGGGTGCTCCGGTTTCCCCCACAAGTCCAAAGACATGCGGTACAGGTGAATTGGGTAAGCTAAAGTTGTCCATAGTGTATGTGTGCGAATGAGAGTGTATGGGTGTTTCCCAGTGATGGCTTGCAGCTGGAAGAGCATCTGCTGCATAAAACATTTATTTTAGAAATATTCATTTTATTTTTATTATTTTTAAACAGGAAAAGATTCAAAGATAATCAGGCCTGACTCAGCATGAATGCTGTTTTTCAGCAGGTTCCAGCTCTGCAGAACATAAAAACATACAGACACAGTTGCCATCTCATCCATCAACACATGACAACAATACAAACAATCACCAAACATACAAAATAGAGGAAAGCAGGCTACTAAACTCAGTGGCTACAGTGATAGTTGACCATCAGAGGATGAGCATGGGATTTTTTAAAGTCTTAATGTTGGTATTGTTTTTAGATGTTGTGGGATCTCATTCCAGGCTTTTGTGAATACATAAAAGAAAGATCTCTGTCCATAACAATTTTTAAATGCCGGTAATTGCAAATAGTGTCCTTGTGTTAAGTTTTGGTACCAAAGCACAAAGGGCTACTAAGGTAGCACTATTAAAAATTTGATAATACAGTTTAATCCCTGTGTTCATAATGTAATTTTGAAATGATAAAGCATTAGAGAGTGATAGAGCAAAACAGTGATGTGTCCATCCAGAAAGTCTAATGTGGATCTTATAGGCCCTATTGTACAGTCTAGCTATTGGCTTCAAGATATCATTTGTTGTGAGAGACCAAACAGGCAAACAATAAGACAAGGTAGACAAGATTATGGCATGAAGATAAGTTTCAAAAACAGAAAAAGAATAATTTGTTCTAATTTTCCCATGAACTAATAGCTTTCGTTTCAGCTTTTTATAAACATTTTGAACATGGTCACAATAAGTGAGGTGAGAGTCCAGGCTCATATGCTGGATAAGTTGGTGGTTCATTCCACTGTGGCGACCCCTGATTAATAAAGGACTAAGCCGAAAAGAAAATGAATGAATGAATAATCAATCAGCTGAGGAAGTATGGTGATAACTATTAGGTTTTATTTTTAGTTTTAGCATGTTCGCCTCCAGTGTCTTGCTCTACATTTAAAATTGCACTAACTTTAAAAATGTAAACATTTAATAATGAATACAGATTGGGTGCATTTATATTTTTAAAAATACTGTATATATTTTATATGTATTTCTATTATAGGCTAATTGAACAATGTTAAAGTTTTTTGAATACAGACCAAATCTACTATTATTTGTTATTTACCATTTTATTCAGTTGTTTAATGCCTTGCTAATAAGCAGAAGACACTAACCAGTTTTAAATTCCAGTTGTGCACATGGGAAACATTATTATTCTGTTACCGCGTGCCTCTGTATTATTAGAAGTATGCTATTCTGTGACATTATAGCGATGTGAAAATAATCATCTGTCATACAATTGACCTTCATAAATACTGACATTTTCATTGTAACTGCTTTATAATCTACTGACAGAAGCGTATTAATCTTTACATTAGATGACTGACCTTCACACCTTCTTTTTGCATTTTTATTCTTTTTTATTTCAAAGGCTCACTGTAAAAGCTTCATGTTATTTTCAGTTCTTTTCAATATTGTTACTTTTTTTTTGCTGGTGAATTAAAGGGTGGCAGGTGGCTCTGTGGTTAGCACTGATGACTCACAGCAAGAAGATCGCTGGTTTAAGCCCCGGCTAGGCCAGTTGGCATTTCTGTGTGGAGTTTGCATGTTCTCCCCGTGTTGGTGTGGGTTTCCTCCGGGTGCTCCAGTTTTCCCCACAGTCCAAAGATATTGGCTATAGGTGAATTGAATAAGCTAAATTGGCCATAGTGTATGTGTGTGAATGAGAGAACTGGGTTGTTCTAGTACTAGGTTGGGGCTGGAAGGGCAATTGTTGCTTAAAACATATGCTGGATAAGTTGGCGGTTCATTCTGCAGTGGCGAGCCCTGATAAATAAAGGACTAAGCCAAAAGAAAATGAATAAATTTTCAATTATATTTCATTCAGCCTGCTAAGGATATTGTGTTCATTTAATATTACACAAAGTCTTTTTGTTTTATCCTAAAGTATAGAATTAAAGGAATATTTCACCCCAAAAAAATTTTATTCTGTTATTAATTAATTATCCTCATGTCAATACAAACCCTCTTAGACTATCGTTCATCTTTATAACATAAATTAAGATATTTCAGATGAAATCCAAGCGCTCTCTGGCCCTCCATAGACAGCAAAGTAGCAGACTGAACCAAAAAATAATAATAAATCAAAACATTGTACTTTTAACAGGATGTGACACTGACAACAGAGGTGCGAATCCAGATGCAGGTTTATTAGAATGGTTAGGCAAGCAATGGTCAACACAGGGGCAAACAGATGTATAAGGGCAATCCAGAGTCGTAGTCAAAATAACAGGCAGATGGTCACAAAGCAAACAGGAAAAAAAATGAGGCAAGGATCAAAAACACGGCAAAGCAAGACAAAGGAAACCACACTGTAGTGTCACATAAACAGTAGACAAGACTCAGCAATGACCGTCTCAAAGTGAGCCGAATATATGTGTGTGTAATCAGTCATTGAGCAGCATCAGCTGTGAGAGTGTAAACAGTCAGGATCTGGAACCGGTTGTGTGTGTGGTGCATGACTGGGTTTTGTAGTCCATTATGAGGCAGGATTGTAGTTCGTGTGAATATGAATGTTTTCCAGCGATCTCTGGTGGTTAGATTGCTAGTGATCGTGACAGAACTGTAATCATATGAAGCTCCAAGAACACTTCTGTGCGCCAAAAAGCTGCAAAAACAACTTTGTTTGCCTATATCTTCTCTCTCACGACTGGTCAGGGAGCGAATATGGAAGTTCAAAACATGGGTGTGCATGTTGCTAGTAGAAAAATTGCATCCTAAACTGCAAAAAAATGCATTTTTACTTAGATTTTTTTGTCTTGTTTCTAGTCTAGATATCTAAAAATTCTTAAATCAAGAAGCATTTTTAGACAAGCAAAAATGATTGTCTTATTTCAAGAAATAATATGCCAGAATTAAGTGAGTTTTTCCTTAAAAACACAAAATAATCTGCAATGGGGTGAGCAAAATAACCTTATGTCAAAAGGAAAAATATTTTTTGCTTGTCAAAACTCACTTCATTTTGGCATTTATTAAAACAAGATAATCAATTTTGCTTGTCTAGAAAATGATTTCATTGATTTAAGAATTTTTAGATATTTGGACTAGAAACAAGATGGAAAATTTAAGTAAGAAAAACATTTATTATTGCAGTGTAATCAGACACGGAAGACAAGCGAACAACGTTGTGTTTACAGATTTGGAGCTTCCTAAATGATTCATGTTGAACCACTGAAGCCACAAAAACAGTTTTTTTTTGGTTCCTTTTTGGATTTTAAATGTCTTGGGACTGTTGCTGTCTCTGGAGGGCCAGAGAGCTTTCGGTTTTCATCTAAAATACCTTATTTCGAGAGTTCACAGCTGATGATTGATTATAAAGGTTGTTTGGGATGCTGTCCCGGGAGAGAGCCCTGAGCTCATAAGATCCTCGAGCCCGAGGCTCCCTCCCGTTTGCAAAGCGAGAGGGGAGTTTGAGGTAGATCTCGAGAACTGCAGTAGTAGCTAATGAACAGATAGTGATTGCTCTTAAGAGATAGCTACTTACTAGGAGCATGTCTATGGTGCCGATTTGGATTAGTCAACTTAAGTTGCATGTTTTTGGACGGTGGGAGGAAACCAGGGAACCCAGGGGAAAACCACGTGAGCACGAGCAGAACGTGTAAACTCTGCACAGAAATGTCGGCTGGCTTGGTAAGTACTAGAACCAGTGATGTTCTTGCTGTGAGGCAACAGTGTTAACCACTGGGACACCGTGCCACGATCTCGGAAAGGAGGAGTTGTAGGGGTGAAAGGGGAGATTCTTCAAAACGAAGACGGCTGTTATATGTAACTTATTTATAGTGGCTTAGGAATTGTCTGATTGGTTAATCATAAATTGAATAATGCGGGTCCAGCTGCAAGCAATCATAAGCATGTGATCCTCTCAAAATTAGTTTATAAATAAACTGCACTTTGTGTTACAAAGGTCTAAGAGAATTGTTGTAATTGTTGAATGAGTAATTAATAACAGAATTTTCATTTTTTGTTGAACTAACCTTTAAATATACTTCCTAAATCTCTCCTCATATGTCCTTAAAAATATATTCAGCTCTTTATTTTAAGCTCAAATAAATCTCTCTTGTCTCTTTAACACGAGCAACATGCAGTAACATAGCAAACACCTAATTCTTTTTGACAGCGACATCTATTTAACATGCACACCTCGCTGGGCTGCACATATAACTCCTGATGTGCTGTAAATCTGGCCTGTGATGGTTTATCGCTGTCTGTTGGTGCTGTTCAAAAGTTGAACCCGAGCTTAAGCAGTTTGTGTGGCTTTGGCAGAATAATTGATGGGAAGAGAATGAAAACGGAGTTCATGATGGATGGTGGTAGTTACGCTTCTCCTATCAGTTCTTCCTCCTCTGAATACTTTCGAGGCATGTTTACAGCTCTCTTCCTGCTTTTAGCTGAGCGGACACGACCAGACAGAAAGGATATTGGGTGTTGGGGACGTTACTCATTTATCCTAGTCAGACATCAGGTACTGTGGGTATTATTTAGTACAAATTAGCAGACAAGGGGGTTTTATATGTATTATTATTAATTGTTATGATTAGAAATCTCCAATTTTAAAGCTATTGTTCATTCATTTATTCATTCATTTTCTTTTCGGCTTAGTCCCTTTAATAATCTTGGGTTGCCACAGCGCAATGAACTGCCAACTTATCCAGCATATGTTTTACACAGCAGGTGCCCTTCCAGCCACAATCCATCACTGGGAAACACCCATACACTCTCATTCACACACATACACTACGGACAATTTTAGCTTACCCAATCCACCTGTACCGCATGTCTTTGGACTTGTGGGGGAAACCGGAGCATCCGGAGAAAAAAACAAGCGAACGTGGGAGAACATGCAAACTCCAGCAAAAACCAGCGACCTTCTTGCTGTGAGGCGACAGCACTACCTACTGTGCCACCGCGTCGCCCTAAAGCTATTGTTTCAATGTGTACTCCAGCATGCATAGACGCTCAACATATGCACACTTATTCATGGGCTGGTATAAGATTCTGAAGGTATAATAAACTTGGATAAAATAATCACAGAATTACAGTGTTGTGATGACTGCTCTAAAATGAGTTCTTTTTAAACTTAACTTTTTCCCCATTGAACACAATATATTTTATTTTAAGAAACATTTTAAATATTTTGGATTGCTAATCAGGCTAAATAATTAAACTAAACCACTGACTTCTGCTGCCTTCATTAGTTTCTTTACAAGTTTAGATTTCTTTACAACTTGAAAAGGCATCTTTGGATATCTTTCTTTTCACTGGATTTAAAGCACTGTTCAGGTCTATAGCATGCTTGGATGTTGGTGCGAACATACATACACCATAAGATAACAGAACATTTTAGCGGTTTTAAAACTTTGGCTTTTCCAAACTACAGTAAACCTTGAAACCGGTCCCAGTTTATGCATACTAAAAAGCACAGCTGAGGTGTAACAATACATTGTTGTTTTAAAGATATTGCTATATAAAATGAGACTTTATGTAGGCCTGTCACAATAATCAATATATCGACTTATCGCACAATACATGGACGTGACCTCAATCATTTTTGGTGATGCAATTTATCTCGCCCATACATAAAAATCAATTCTAGCAACATTTTAGCTGATTGTGTTGCATCTCTATCTCTATTGGAGGTGTCAGTATGGTTAAGTAAACACTAGTATTTACTATAAATTATTATAGTATATTTTTATGTGCCTGACAACAGAATATAGATCTGGTAGCAGATATTGCAGCCTCTGTTACTTTTACCTTGCACTTTTTTGTTAACATTTATTATTATTTATTTAGGATATGCATTTTCACATTCTGTTTTCAATTCCTCATTACTACTTTGTTGAAATGACTAAAATTAAATATTCTGTACTTGCATTGTGATGCTATTATATTGTTGTTCTGGCATTATATAATGAGTGGCATAAAATAGTCTTAAAATGACAACAATATTGTTTATGGCAAATATTTTGATGCAATATATCATACAACAAAAAATAGATATGGTGACAGGCCTAACTATATGTATCTCCGATGTAAGTGGTGTCATTTATGATATGTTTTAATACATTTATGATATAAGTTTTATCGAAAGAGTCAGCTCACTGTAAGCTCACCAAAAATGTCAATTTTATCATCGTATATACACATCATCATGCTTTTTCGAATCTGTAAGTGTTTATTCCTCTTCCAAACACAGATGAGGATTTTTTTTTATGAAACCTGAGTTTACTGTTGATTCTCATTAAGCTTTAAAGATCCCAAAAGCTCATAAAGACCCCATAAAAAGAATCAATCAAGAAGTCGAATCTAAAATTCAAGTCTTCTGAAGAGACATGCTTGCTTCCTGTATATAACACTGTATATAATGCAGAGCGATCTGATAAATTAAAAGTCTGATTCACTAGTAAAAAAATGGCCTTTTTATGTAATATAAATATATTGTTACTCTTCTTTTTTGAGATATATCCAGCTGCAGGCCCGCAGAACCACACACGTTTCAGGCACACACAATCCAGCACACACGTTCTAGGCAAACCATATATAGTAACGACGGATGTTAATGTTATTAACGTCTTCTCGGGCATCGTCATCAATATATTTTTATATATATTGTTGATAAATATTGTACACAATAAACAATAGTGTTTACTGTTTCACAAATATTGTAATCGAGGCGGGCAAATGGGGAGCGTTGTTTCCGATCGCCATTCAATATAATAGACTGAATAGTTTTCTATCAGTCATCATAGATGATCAGTCATTATTATCTGACAGTCAATATAGCAGATACTCATTTGCTGGCCTTGCTGATTGATCTTAATTGGACAGTTTTAATTTATATAATGGATTCAATTATAATGAAGGAAATAATAGCAAGTTATGTATAGGCAATAACATCTTTATATGTAATGTGAACACTATATTCTACACAAGTGATTTAATAGTATTTATTTGCTTATTTTCTAATAACTTTTTTATTAATGATTTCCCACATTAAATACTATAGTAATTTATAGTAAGTAATATATTGTTTTTAAACCATAAAGTACTGGTAATTTGTGGTAATTATAGTTGCAACAAATTTAGCAATACAAACAAATTAACTTAATAATTAATTAAAATAAATTATATATATATATATATATATATATAATATATATATATAATATATATATATATATATATATATATTATATACTAACAGTTGCTACAGTTTAGTAAAAGATAGTAGTTTAAATCAGTTTATAACTATATTAATTTTAAATTATTATCTATAGTAATTCATTTTAATGTGACACATTATTGTTTGTTTTTTATATTTTACAACAAAACGATTTTAACCAAGTATGACAACATTAAGATCCTAAATTAGTTTATAACACTTAATACAATTAGACGGTCTGTTATGTTTTCTTTGTGTATGTGGATACGTGAATAAAGTCATAAGTGTTTAACCAATTATTTTTATTTACATAATTTGAGTTCAGAACTGTAGAGATGTTAAAATGATCGTTACGATATAATAAAATAGTGACTGAAATGGGAAACCATAAACTGTTCACAGTCTAATGAATGTACGGGCGTTCTCGATCGCCATACTTGTGAAATACACTAGGTGGCGATAATGCTCATAAGGAGTTAGTTAGTTACCATATATGGTTTGCCTAGAACGTGTGTGCTGGATTGTGTGTGCCTGAAACGTGTGTGGTTCTGCGGGCCTGCAGCTGGATATTATTGTCTTTTTTTGCTTTTTTTACGACTGTCAAACAGTGAACAAGTTCAGTGTTGACACTTTGTGGACAAACAAATATGAATCATATTTCTTCATAAAGTTGTTTCTTGTCAGGAATATAAACTGTATTTAAAAATGAGCATGAACTGGAAATCGCTGCAGACTTATGTATGATAATATATTTTCAACTGCAAGTGAATATTAATAAGGGGGCGGGTTATTTTTGTGTTTCTCTCATATTTTGTGCAAGTCCTCAAACTGCTGTCATCAGAGAAGGACTGCCATCGTAGAGTGGAAGCAAATGTTTAGATTTTGATTAAAGATTAGCAAAACAGTTTTCAGTGGATTAACCTGCATGGATTAATTGTTCACCTTAAGACCAACAATGTGCGCTAGCAAAATAAACATTGTACATTTTTCATTTCATGCAGAGTTTAAATGATGAATGAATTTCTTAAATTATTTTCATTGTGATGTTTGATGCTGTGGTAACCATAGCAAAGGCCAGACATCTTGCACATTTGGTATTCAGTTTTGGCCTAAGTGATCTTACGGTAACCAGACTTATAATGGTTGGAGATTTTTGTCTGTTGTTTTTCGTTTTGTAATTGCGTTTTAGAGCATGCACTTGAAGTGTTGCCATGTCCACTTAATTTAAGCAATGCTTATTATGCAGCTTTGGTCGTAAGCGATCCAGTTTATAGAGTCAATCACATTAGCAGGTATATTTTAGTACATGGTAGTTTATTTCTAAAGATAAACATTTGGTTTTAAGTTTAATATGCAGGCTTGTTTGCTGTTTTTATTTTCAACAAGATCTGGCAACGTTTGTCAAGTCATAGCTTGTTCCCTCGATTTTCTTGCACATAAAGAGTAAATGACTGAACTTTATGTGCAGACAACAGGATTAAGCACTAAAATGTGAACGGACAGCACTTTGGGACTATGAATTCTGGGCACAACTAAATTTTCTCAGGACCACTACAGTTAGCTTCTCATTTAGAAATACTGTATGGTAAATTATTAACATTCCATTTATTGACTGCCCCAGTTTTACTTAAAATGCTTGAATCAGACCATGATTCAGCAGTAGTCTATAGTCTAAATGCTATAAAGAGCTTTAATCAAGACTATTTGTGCTTTGAACTATTTTTATTTACCAGCAAGAGGAAATGCTAAACCTAATTTCAAACCAGCATGACAATGACAATTTCAAATCAAACCAATGACAATTTGTAGACACATTATAGAAAATAAGTCTAAATTGCAGTATATGCTGTTTCAGCATGTGCTGAAGTTGTTTTTTTTAGTGAAGCAATAGGCACATTTTTATTTAAATGTGAAAATGGAAACTTAAATTGTGATGGTTTTTAGTGAGCACGGAATGAGGCGTGAGGGCAGAATCATTTCCATTTGGTGTGATTTGTCTTCATTTGACTTGCATAGTAGCATTTACTGATCATTAGTGAGCACCGCCTTTCTAATCAGCATGGAAAATCAGTGGGCGTTTGAAGATGTATTTTTTTTCTGTGTTATTTTTATTTTACCTCAGGCACAGTCCTTGTGCACATGTGCATACATTAATAATGATTATTTGTCGCAAAGATAACAGCAATAGTGAATAGTACAATGGAAAAGCAGGCAGGCAAGTGCTTTTTTTACAAGTAATTTAAGCATTTTGAAATTTGATTTAGTTTCTTCCAAAAATAGAAACATGTTTGTAGTTTACCTGTAATCTGAAATCCAATCGTTTTCTGAGTTTTAAATTGAGATGATCAGTTTCATTTTTTTTTAACTACACTGTGAAAAAAAATCACTGTCATTTTCAGCCGGGACATTATCAGATAATTTACAGACATTTCCATTAATCCTAGAACAAAGCAGTGCAAAAAATGCATTTTGTAGACACTATTAAGAGAGTTTAAGGATTTTGTTTTATAAAATGAATGCAAATTGTCTGCCACAAATCATTTTTTTTTGCTCTCATCTCAGAGGAAAATGTGATACAGATAATATTTATGTAACCTGTTTCTCCCTTGTATTGTTAAATTCTGGATTTAAAAAGCAACAACATACTCATGTGGAAATTTTATTTTAATAACAAATTCATAAATTGACTAATTTGAAAACATAACAATTTTAACTATGTCCATAATCATTTGGATCATTTTAAATACACTGTGTCCACCTTTTTATGGATATGTGTTTGATTAAGATATATATTAAAAAAAAAACAACATTTAAATAAATAAATAACAATAATTCATTATGATTATGTCACACTAAAATATTTATGTAGGAACAATTATCAACCTGACATTGCTTTAAAAAAATTACAGTTATAATACAATGTTAAATGTGAAAGTTTGTTAGAGTTTGCAAGAGTTTGTTAGAGTTGACAACAAAACTATGGCTCGTTTTTTATTCGTTTAGCTCGTTGATTTATCTTAATAATTTTTAAAAAGTTAATTATTATTAGTATTAATAATTATATTTAAGAATGAAGATTTAGTTTATATTACATGGTAACATTTATAAAAAATTATTAATTTGTTCTATTATTATTACTATTATTATTTTAAGAATCATATTAAGTCTACTGTGTAAAATAATAATAATAATTATTATTATTAATTCAATGGCTTTACTTTAACATTCCAATTTGTGTAATTTTTAAGATTTGCTAATAAAAAGATTATTTTTTATTAAATTTTTTAAAGATTTCTAAGACTATATATATTTTAAATAATAAATTCATAAACGGACTCATTTGAAAATATAACAATTTTACCTATGCCTATAATCATTTGGATGATTTTAAATACACTGTGTCCACCTTTTTATGGATTGTGCTTGATTAAAATGTAAAAATACCAACATCTACATAAATAAATAACAATGATTCATTATGATTATGTGACACACTAAAATAAATATTCCTGTAGGAACAATTTTCAGCCTGAAATTGCTTGTAAATGAAAAACATTACAGTTATAATACAGTTTAAAAAATTAAGGTTGCAAAAGGTTTTTTTTTTTTTTTGCAGTGACAAATATGCTTTCACTGAACCGTTCTTAAAAGATCTTTAGTATAAAATATTTTCTAAAGATCCTAGAAGATCCTTTTGTTCACTGGAAAAGTTCTATGGACTAGGGCTGCATGATATTGGGAAAATTTGACATTGCAGTATTTTTTTTCTCTGCAATAAATATAGCGATGTAAATACAAATTCACCAGATGACTTAAATAGCTCATTTGGAAAGTCATTAATTTTGGTTTGTAGGGAGTAAAATATAAAATATCTTTCTTTTGTAATTTATTATATACATATAATAAACAAACTGCAGTCCTAAACACAATTGAGCAAATATTAAAGTGAAATAAACAGTGCTTTATGGTTTTCTGGGGAGAGTCTAACAGTGTTTGGGTATAGAAATTAAATAGTAAATTGTAAAATAACATTGCATGGTCTTGATCATATAGATAATTCAATAATATTAATCTTTATTAAACTTCTTCAAATGATCACACAGTCACAGGCCTTTAAACATATACAGATGATTAACTTTCACTCTATGATGCTTAAATTCTGCAGTGACTTCACAAATCTTATGTGTTTTACTTGTGGTTCTTGGTCATCTATAATCCCAACTCAGCATTGCATATCTTGCGATGTGACTACTGCAGACGCACACATTGCAATATCGATGCTGAAACGATATGTTGTGCAGCCCTATGGATGTTAAAAAATCTTTATAGGCCAACTTTATTTTTAAGGAGTTCAATATTTTCTTGTAAAACCAACCAGATTAATCTTTGTAAATATATTTAGTCTAATTGATCTTCTTGGAGCCTCATTTTTGAGTTATTTTTAGAGCTGTTATTAGCACTTGATATGCATTCACCTCTGATCCTGTCTTCACACTTACAGTGAGAATAATAGGGCAGGTTTTCCTAATAAGTGTTGCTGCTTTCACACATCTCACACACAACGGTGGCTTAATGCATTTTAAAGCAAATGTGTGAGATATAGCTGACAAATTTGCTCTGTTTGCATGTTTGTTAATAATCCTCAATGGTGTGCGCTGTATTTGAGTTGGTTTTGTTCAGAATGTTTTTTTTAGGATTAGAGCTGGTACCAGATTGAGATGTGGGTATCAGTCTTGACTTGCGGGATGCGTTTGTTGAAAGCACATTAATGCCTCCAGCGGAGCATCATTCATGCCTCTCTGGTACCCGTTTTCTCTGAATCTGATCTCCATTAACCTTTTAGCCCCTAAAAGCCTGGGAGGAGCTTTCAAATGGCAGGAGACTGATGATTGTGAGTGGCTGAATGTTAAATGTGAAAGTTTGTTAGAGTTGACAACAAAACTATAGCTTGTTCTTATTCGTTTAGCTCATTGATTTATCTTAATCATTTTAAAAAAGTTCATTAATAGTAGTATATCATTAACTATGTAAGAATGAAGATTTAGTTATATTATTGTAACATTTATAAATAATAATAAATTATTCCTATGATTATTACTATTATTATTTTAACAATCATTTTGTAAGTCTATATTTAAGATGTCGACGTAAAATAATAATAATACTAATTATTATTCAATCACATGGCTTTTCTTTAGGATTCCAATTTGTATCATTTTTAAGATTTGATAATACCAATAAAGATTAATATTATTATTAATAATATTTTTTAAGACTTTATATTATTTATTGTTTTCTATTATCTTTTCTAATTCTTAAAGTTCTGACTCAATGCTGTATCATTAATAAACCTACTTTAATTATGGTTTTTGTTACAAATGAAATGTATTTCCAAAGTAACATTTTTAAAATACAAATCTAACAGTATAATGTTCTTTATTCTAATTTGAGTACTCATTAAAAATACTATTAATATTTAAGATTTTACATTTTAAGATTAGATATGTTCTTCTTTAAACAATCACATATTTCTTTTTCACTGAAATCATCATTATTGCTGTTATTTAAAATTCAGATTTACTCTACATTTTAAATGCTTTTATTTATCTTTAAGAAGCAGTTATTTTAATGAGAAATTCGTAAATAAATACTTTTTAATTAATAAAATGGTGTTCTTAATATTATAATATTTATTAAAAAGAAGTGTAATATTAATAATATTGATAAATTGTAATTAGTTGTATTATTCATCTTTAAGATTTAGATTTTCAAGACTACACTGTAAAACCCACAGTCAACTTTATCAAATGAAATGAGAGTAGTTATCTCAAAACTGACTGAAAGTTAATTCTTCTCATTTGAAAAGAGTTTTGAACTCAGTGTTGAAGGTAATGAGTAATTAAATACCTCATTACTTGATTAATTAATTAATTGATTAAGTTCACAGTATTTCATATAGATTTAGTTTTTTTTAACTCAAATGGTTTGTAGCAATCGGTTTCCTCAAACGGTTTGAGTTGCCTTAACTTATTGGGTTTTACAGTACTCAGTTGGTTTGAGTTCTCTTCATTTATTGGGTTTTAATAAATTGCTTGTGCTCAAATGCTTCGTTTACTCAAATGGATTAAGTTTCACAGTACTTATAAGGATTAGTTTTCGAACTTTGATGGTTTGTTGCAATCGGTTTCCTTAAATGGTTTGAGTTTCCCTAACTTATTGGGTTTTACAGTGTATAGACAATTTAATAATCTTTATATTCTATTTTGAATTGAGTACTCATACATAATAATTACTTGAGATTTACATTTTAAGAGTCAGATTTATTAAATCTATAAACAATCACTTATTTTTTCATTTAATTCATTGTTGTCATCATTGTTGTTTTTTTAAAATGCAGATTTAGCGTACATTTTACTACTTTTTATTTATCTTTAATTAATTTTAATGAGACATCTGTGAATAAAAACTCTTTAATTATTAAATGTGTTTCTATTATTATTATTATTATATTATATTATTATTATTATTATTAATAAAATGAAATTGGGATATTAATAATATTGATAAACTGTATTATTTGTATTATTCATCTTTAAGACTTATATAGACCATAAAATGTTCTTTATATTCCAATTTAATTGAGTACTTATAAATAATTAAACATATATAATACAATAAATAAAAAAATATGATTACATTTTAAGATTTATTCATCTATAAACAATTACTACTTTTTATTTAATTTAAATCACCATTAATGCTCTTATTTAAAATTCAGATTTTACTCTACATTTAAAATACTTTTATTAATCTCTAAATTTATTTTAATGAAAAATTGTAAATAGTTACTTTTTAATTATTAAAGTGTATTATTAATATGGTTATTATCATCATTATTAATATTATTAGAAAGAAATTGTAGTAATAATACAATTGATTGAGCGCTGGAAGGGCATCTGCTGAGTAAAACCTATGTCAGAGTAGTTGGTGGTCATTCCGCTGTGGCAAACTCCTGATAATCAGGACTAAGTAAAGAAAATGAATGGATGAATTAATAATAATTAATAATATTGGTATTATTGTTATGAAAAATCTAACTCAGTTAATGAAAAAAATAAGGCATCGTTGTGCATCACAGCATAAAACATAATGCAGTAGTTGGTGGTTCATTCCGTTGTGGCGAACTCCTAATAATCAGGACTAAGTGAAAGGAAAATAAATGGATGAAATGAATAATATTAATAATTATCGGTATCTATTCTTATAAAAATCTAACTCACAAAGTTATTGAAAAAAATAAGTCATTCGTTTGTAGGGCATCCACTGCATACAACATATATGCCAGAGTAGTTGGTGGTTCATTCGCTCAGAGGAGAATAAATGAATAATGTTGATAACTTGTATAATCTGTAATATTCTTATGAAAAATCTAAATCACAAATTTAAAGGAACAAAAATTAAGGCATTTGTTGTATTTAATAATATTGATATATTATTTCCATTATCTTTTATTCGGCGCCCTATATTCGAGGATTGTCAATACTGTCTGAAAACATCAATGCACGGCTCCATCTCCCGCCTCCTCCTCCTCCTCCTTTCGTCCCGCCTCCATATTAATCAGATATTGGCGGATCGGGGCTCCACCGGCACGGGCTTTGTCATGCGCTTCTGCTGCTGCCGCTGCTGCTCAAACCGGCTGCAAAAGTGAGCGCGAGCCGTGGTTCTTCTGTTCCCTTCAAAACAAACCTTCTCGATCGCGGGACAAATTTACACCGCATTCAGAAGTGCAGAAGACGGATATTGCTGAAAGTTGGCGTTTTTGGTGAGTTCCTCTGGCGTAAATTTGCGGGGGCTTTTGTCCTCTGATGTCTGTTGCTTTGTTTAGCGGCTTGTGCAGTTGGGTCACATGAGTTTATTTTGGTAGTGTTTTCGCGAAGATTTTAGTCCTGACGAGTTCAGTTAGTTCACTGGAGGAGCAAAGCACCACTTTATTTCTCTATTTGTAAAAAGCATTCATTGAGCTGAAAGACTATGGCAAGCCGTTTTTATATTTATTTATTTAATCAAACTATAATCGATCGTTACTTTACTAGTATTAATTTCTTATTACAGGCAAGTAAAGCAACAGTGACTATTATATTTATTTAATTTTTTAATATACTTATTATTCATTAGATTCTAGTAGCTACTTAATATGATGTTTATTTATAGATCGTTTGTTATTAATTAATTCTTTGCATGCTTATACTCACTAGCTACTTGCAGCTTAAATAGCAACTTCCTGGCTTAAATGTGACTAAATAATAAACAGAATCAACTGCAATATATGCATGTCTGAATAATTAATCTACAAACAACAAATCAACATATAAAATAAATAAGAAAAAGAGGAAAACTATTCCAAAACAAAGGAAGAGATGGTCAAACTACTAAAGAAATGAGGAAATATTAATTAACTGAAGAGATGTTTATTATTATTATATAGTAGGGCTGTGCAATTTAAGCAAAATATCTAATTGCGTTTGTTTTTTTAATTAATAATTTTTTGACAGATATTGTGATTTGAGATTTAATTTTGTAGTCAAGCTTCAGCTCAATAATCTGTAAGCCGTGGCAACAATTCTGCGACCGCTCTTAAAAATTACCTGTTTTTATTCAATGTCTGTGAGAAAATATTCCCATATTACCAATGCTCTTTCTATTAATGCTTCTGAAGCAGCAGACACCATTATCTCACTTGTCCGCGCTTTCCTGTTTGTGTTCTTTTTTTTTTATTGTTGGCTTTCCGCATCGTTCGGTTGCGCAATTTTGATCTGGCAGAATGAAAGTTTGCTCACTCAATTGGCTAGTAAGACTCACACACAAACGGCCGTCACACATTTGCTCTGGGAGGGGGAAATTAAATAATACATATATAATTGTTTTCGCAGCCTCTTGCGAACTAATTGCAACGTTTCAAATTGCGATTCGATTCTGATTAAACACAACCCTGTTATATAGTACTAAAATGAACTACATATTAACTGCTTTAAAAGTGCCAGTGACATAAAAAATTGATAGAACAGGGTATATGCAGAAGTATGCAGAAGGACTTTTCATTTTACAGTAATCTGGGTCAAAACACTTCCAGTGAAATATATGTTGTTACAAAATTAGCACGTTTAAGGTCTGTTTTCTTTAAAAATCAGTGATATTCACCTGATTGATATACAATATAAAGCTGATCTCAGAATGTACAAGAAGCACTACATTAAATCTGCGCCATGTCTTTAAAATATGAACATTTATTTTGCTCTGGTATTTTTAATGAGGTTTCATCACTAGCCTGCTGATCATGACGGGTGCAAGTATGTAAACGGCTTTTCTTCTCGGTTTACGCTTGAACAACTAAATGAATGCTGAAGTCTGTTTAACTGATTGTATTTTAATTACGTTACAAAATCGATTCTGTAAAAGGAATCGTATATAATTGGAAAAAGTCACATTAACCATTCACCAGAAGTTTATCGGTATGGGAAGAAACACTAGCTGTGCATATAACCCTATCAAACTTTAATATGGCTTGCCACAAAAAGAGTCCTTAAAGAAAAGCTCTTATTTGAATATGTTGATATACTGTAATGATTTTACTAAACGGTGTCTGTCAGTCTGTTTTGTGCTGAATTTACAGATCATTTTAATTTAGCATGAAATTATCACAAAAATTAAAGGCAGAATTATTCAATAATTGATAAACGATAGTCAGTTTTAAGTATGGAGTATAATTCCTAACTTTTATGTGTGTACAGAAGCTGCACGAATGAAGCTGTTTTGACTTCAGCTCTTTAACAGATTGCATTGTTTGATTAAATTGCCTGGGGCTCAGAGGGAACCCTATATCCCTTTTTACCACACACACAAGCGCAGGCATATGCATTCACACACACATTTACTCTTTTCGGCGTTGCTCCCCCACAACATGTGGTTCTAGTTCCTGCTGAGCTGAAGCCGCAGTCAGCCGTAGACAGATTACCCTGGCGTTCAGGTCTACTGTGGGGCCAAATGTAAATATTGTGGAAGAGATGGAGTAATTAGCCTGGTTTTGCACGGACACCTTCATTCCCCCTCTCTCGCGACCAGACACAGGGTTGAAGAGTGTGTATCGTTGAACTGAGAGTCATCCCGGAGGTCACTGGGTCATGTTTTGATTCAGAGACTGGTTTAAATTGCGCTTCATTTGTAAATGAATTCAGTGATGTTTAGGATGGGTGAAGCTCTCCTTTACATTGTTCTTGACTGAGAAAGGTTTTACGTTTGTCGTATTGTGCTTTAAGGGATAGTTCACACAAAACAGAAAATTCTGTCATCATTTATTGACCCTTTGCTTGTTTCAAACCTACAGTCGAAGTCAGAATTATTAGCCTGAATTATTATTTTTTCCCCAATTTCTGTTAAACGTAGAGAAGATTTTTTTCAGCACATTTCTAATCATAACAGTGTTAATAACTCATTTCTAATTGATTTATTTGATCTTTGCCATGATGACAGTAAATAATATTTTACTAGATATTTTTCAAGATACTAGTATTCAGCTTAAAGTACAATTGAAAGGCTAGGTTAATTTAATTAGGTTGATTAGGCAAGTTAGGGCAATTAGGCAAATCATTGCATAACACACTCAAAAAAAAATGCTGGGTTATTTAAGCTCAAATTGGGTAAAATATGGACTAACCTAAACATTGGGTTAAATATGTTCTGTTAATTGAGTTAAAAAAATTTATCCAGGAGATGGGTTAGTTCCTATTACACCCAATATTGGGTTGAAATAACCCATCATTTTCTAGAGTACAGTGGTTTGTTCTATAGACAACTGAAAAAATATGGCTTAAGAAGGCTAATAATACCTTAAATGGTTTTTAAAAATGTAAAAAAAACTGCTTTTATTCTAGCCAAAATAAAACAATAAGACTTTCGCCAGAAAAAAATATTATCAGAAATGCTATTAAAAATTCCTTGCTCTGTTAAAGATTATTTAAGAAATATTTGAAAAAGAAAATCACAGGAGGGCTAATAATTTAGACTTTAATTGTATATGAGTTTCTTTCATCTGTTGAACACAAAAGAACCTGTAACCATTGACTGCCATTGTATTTGTTTTTCCTACTGTGGAAATCAGTGGTTTTCAGGTTTCTTTAAAACATCTTTTATGTTCAACTGATGAAAGAAACTAGGGTGGGGCGATTAATCGATTATAGATTCTGAATATCGATTTCGATTATTTTTCTATCTAGTTTTCCCTGGTCGATTTTATCGGTTATTTTCCCTGCTGTGTGTGGAGTCACGTGACCCCGCTTTGTTAAGGCTGATTTATACTGATTTATATCGAAAGCACACTTATGGTCCAGCGCAGCCTTCGTGCGGTCGCATACCCATGCACCTCTCAAAAATGTAACTACACATTGTGAAGACGTGTAGGGCAAGCTTTGTGTTTGTAGCGTTGACACGCGTAGTCAGAGAGCTGCGGGACAGCAGAGAGCCGGTTGGAGCGAGTGTTTACAAGTGTGGAGTCCTGTGGAGGAGCTGTTTTGTGTTTACCTTATGATTAAAGTTGTTGCACGTCCGCCTGTTCATGCCTCTGAATGCGCGAATTTAAGCTTCTTGTACATTAAGGGAGCGTTCAGAATAAACAAAACAAGAAACTCGACATAGAGGAACATAAAAACCCACTGCCAGCCAGCTTTTCAGGAGTGTTATTACAGAGCAACACAAACAGCATGCAGAAGTATATCAACGCATGGCTACGCACAAGGCATGTGCCATAGGTCACGGCAATCACTCGATGCAGAAGTATAAATCAGTCTTTAAAGTCTGAGGTTGATTTATTCTTCTGCAGCCACATGATTCCTGGTCAAGTAAGATGATGGACCCATTCTTGAACCTTACTTTGCACTAAATTGACTATGATTGGAAGCTCCAGGGATACCTTGAGACGGCATATTTTCCATTACATTCAAATTATTGTATACATTAAAATATTTGTTTACAGAAGATGCAAGAAATGCACTGTTTAAAATACTATTTCATTTAGAAGAGATGCTGCTTCTTTTCTACTTTAATATGAAAAGGACTGAAAATAATGTATTTTGTTTCCAAAAGTGAAAGTTATTTATTTTCACTTTTTTATAAGAAAAGAGTGACTGTTGGTTTTAGGAAATGTGTGTTTTAATTTCAGTTGTTCAACGCTGATGTTCAATAAATAATCACAGATGGTGTGTGTTTTCTTTAATTATTTTAAAATCAAGTAATGCACCCTTCATTCAAAAATCTCTCACTTGTAATATGGGAGCATATTTACTGTAGAAAAGTTGTCAGTGAACTATGATTCAAAAAATATATATATTTATAAAAATAAAATAATTGTTCATTAATCGTAATCGAGTTAAAATATTCAATTAATCGAGAATTTGTTTTTAGGCCAAATATCCCAGCCCTAAAAGAAACCCACAAAGGTTTGAAAACAGTATAGGGAGAGTAAACGTTTGGGTGAACTATCACTTTAACAAGCTCGATTCCTCACGTGTCCGCTTATATTCATAAGATATTTGAATGAGAATCGGCCTGAAGCCCAAATGAAAGAAAACACTTGTCCATTCGCCGCACGCTTTCTCTGGTCTACTCATTAAAGCTCTGCGTCTCTGGCTTCATTTCTCTTCTGGTTCCCCTCTCGAGGCCCAGGAGAGCAGCTGCACAGAGGCTCTGTGAAAACTCCCAGATGTACTTAGCAAAGCCGACTTCTGCTGACCGTCCGTCAGCCGCGCTGAAATATGAGACGCTTCTCTGATCGCAGAGATCACCACTGTATTAGCACAGTTTGGTCAAAGACGCGATGTTGAAATTTGGTGTCCACATCAACTTAAACTGACAAAGAGATTTTTGTATACAGAGCATATTAAATCCAATACTTTAATGCTCAAGTAGCTTCTTAAAGGGGCTAATAATATTGACCTTAAAATGAGTTTTAAAATTAAAAACTTTTTTTATTCTTGCTGAAATAAAACAAATAAGAATTTCTTCGTAAGAAAAAATATTATAGGAAATACTGTGAAAAATGCATTGCTCTGTTAAACATCATTTGGGAAATAATTGAAAAGAATAAAAAATTCACATTAGGGGTAATCATTTTGACTTCAACTGTATATAGTTGTGTATACAGTTATATCTCTGTGTGTGTATCAGTTTTCTTGGTATGTATAAATAAGCATTGTCTGTGTTATTAATAAAAACCTAAAGTCTTAAGGACAGGGATTGTTGACCCAAAAATGAAAATCACACTCATGTGGTTCTAAACTTTAATTATTTTCTTTTTTCTGTTGAACACAAAGCAAGATATTGTGAAGAATGTTGGAAAAAACAGCCATTGACATCCATAGAAGGTACAAAAAATTACTATGGAGGTCAATGGCTTTTTTTTTCAACATTCTTTGAAATATCTTCCTTTATGTTGAACAGAAGAAAGAAACTCAAACAGGTTTAGAACAAGCGGTAGAAGAATAAATGATGACAGCATTTTCATTCTTAGGTGAACTAAGCCTGTATTGAAAGAGCACAGGATTTTTGTCCTGAATATGCAGTTTGTTAGAGGAAATTTAGTGTAACAGGATTAAGAAGTTATTTTTAAATCATCTACAAACATTCATTCAACAGTCATTGCACTTTGAAGACTTTGTGGTGCTGCAGAAAAAGGAGTCGGTTGCTATTAAATATTTAATAATTGCATTATTTTATGGTGTGGTATCCTATTATTTTATGGTGTGGTATCCTAAGCTACGAACCCACAGCATTCAGTAAATGCCAAAAACTCATTTATTGTATTTGATGATTTGAAAAACAAGCATATATTGTGAATAATTGTGATTTAAGTTTTCTATTTTAGCTCACAAATTGATATAGGTGGCTGGCTGAAAGCTTGCAATAAATGCTGAAGTAATTTCTTTTGTCATAAAAAATTATCTGTTGCATCACATTTCTATCTACAGACTTAAAATATTAGCATTTTGGGCCCTGGCATTAAGATTCATTATTGTTGATCGGATCACAAGTGGACAATGCTAAATACAGGTGTAAACAGTACAATCTTATTTTGCGATAATAAATCAAAAGATCTGAAAAATATATAAACATATTAAGTGCAAAAGATATGGATTCAAATGACAGGTGTAAACGGAAATGATCCTTCCAATCAAAACTCAAGCTAATACCAAACAGGATCAAACAACCTTGTATATATTTCAGATCCATGAGAAGGGCAGCACTAACAAGAATGTTAAACCTAAGAATGCAAAAAGTTATGATTGAAAGCATAATACGCATTAGATTAAAGTGTAATGTTTCCATACTACACAGCTTGGAAGGCTGGTACAGACAGCCATGAGAATCATAGGAAAAAGGGAATACAGATCCTTACAATCAGTTCGGGATAAATCTATTAAAATATCAGGTGACCCCTTGCATAGTTTATTTTGTGAGTATGAGTTAAGCCTTCTAGTTGACGATACAGGTTGCCTGTGTGCAGATACAATCGTTTTAAGAAATCTTTTTTTACCTAAATCAATTAGACTTTTAAATTTGAATTATTTGGGTTGATGGTTGAATGTTTGTGTTCATTTTTGTTTTTTGATGTCTGTTTTTTGTTCAGTGTATGCAAATATGGGCTTACAGTGTGGGGAATGTGGGGACAATAAAGTGTAAACAAACAAACAAATAATAAAATGTTATAAAGTGTAAACAAACAAAGAAATAATAATATTTTATAAAGTGTAAACAAACTAATAATAATATTTTATAGTGTAAACAAACAAACAGTGATATTTTATAAAGTGTAAACAAACTAATAATAATATTTTATAGTGTAAACAAACAAACAGTGATATTTTATAAAGTGAAAACAAACAAACAATAATACTTTATAAAGTGTAAACAAACATTCATTCATTCATTTTCTTTTTGGCTTAGTCCCTTTATTAATCTGGGGTTGCTACAGTGGAATGAACTGCCAACTTATCCAGCATATGTTTTACACAGCCGCAACCCATCATTGGGAAACATCCATACACTCTCATTCACACACATACACCACAGACAATTTTAGCTTACCCAATTCACCTATACCACATGTCTTTGGACTTGTGGGGGAAACCGGAGCACCCGGAGGAAACCCTCGCGAACACGAGGAGAACATGCAAACTCCACACAGAAATGTCAACTGACCCAGCAGGGGCTTGAACCAGCGACCTTCTTGCTGTGAGACGATCGTGCTACCCATTGTGCCACCGTGCTGCCCCCAACAAACAAACAAATAATAATACTTTATAAAGTGTAAACAAAAAATAACAAATATTTTATAAAGTGTAAACAAACAAACAAATAATAATAATTTATAAAGTGTAAACAAACAATAATATTTCATAGTGTAAACAAACAAACAATAATTGTA
Source organism: Danio kyathit (assembly GCA_903798195.1). Taxonomy (NCBI): domain Eukaryota; kingdom Metazoa; phylum Chordata; class Actinopteri; order Cypriniformes; family Danionidae; genus Danio; species Danio kyathit. Next base: position 34,387,533 of record LR812529.1, on the reverse strand, counting down.
TAAAGTGTAAACAAACAAACAAATAATATTTTATAAAGTGTAAACAAACAAATAATAATATTTTAGTGTGAACAAACAAATAATATTTCATAAATTGTAAACAAACAAAAACTATTTCATAAAGTGTAAACAAACAAACAAATAATCATATTTTATAAAGTGTAAACAAGCAAACAAACAAACATTATTTCATAGTGTAAACAAACAAACAAATAATATTTTATAAAGTGTAAACAAACAAACAAATACTATTTTATAAAGTGTAAACAAACAACTAATATTATTTCATGAAGTGCAAACAAACAAATAATGTTATTTCATAGTGTAAAAAAACAAACAAATTATATTTCATAAAGTGTAAACAAACATAATATTTTTAATGCATTATTGTATTCTATGGCCATGAACAGGGAGTGTTAGTCTTGAGCTACTGTGTTTTTTGATATTGATTATGCGTTGGCTTTTGCTACAGCATTTTACACATTCGTTCATGGGTTTGTTGATGATAACTGTAGATATTTGATTTTCCATTTGTGGGATTTTTAATTTATTTTTTTACATTTTTGAGGAAAGACGAACATTAAGAAAATTTGGTTTTGCGAGGCAGGATATGTGCGTGGAGATGAATTTTTTATTAGCAAACTCGCATGGATGCATTTGATGAATTTCCAATGAACTTCTAACTCACTGCACGACCTATTGTCTGTGTTTCTTTTACATCTGCTTGACTAATCCAGTTTTTCAGTATATTACACTTTCCTTCATTTCCAAAACTTGCGCATTACCCTGAAATCATTTATAGAAAAGACAAAGCGATTTAATGACATTGCAATTCTAATAAAAAAAAACGTAAGATGCTCTTTTTCTTTAAATGAGACTATAAAGTAGGTGCTGCATTTTGAAGCAGCAACAAAATGAATAATGCATTAAGTTGCCTGCTCAGAAATATTCATAGGCAATTGTTTGTTGCTCGGTGCAAGATAAAATTGACTTTGAAATAAACGTGAACCGTGAACTGCTCGCACACCCGTCACATTTGTCCCACAGCTTGACTCGGCTCACAGAGGTGGAGAAGGGGGTTGTTGCTTTTCTCTAATGAGGATTACCTGTTGGCCTCCGAAAAGAGTCTTTTGACCGGAGCGCCAGTGGGGGGAGGCCCACAAAACAATGGGCTGCTGAAAAGCGCATGCCTCCTGTGGGGCACAATAGGCCGGCTGAAACGCTCCTGAAGAGAGCCTGAGACAACTCAATTTTTGCGCTGCCCGTTTTTAAATAGCCGCTTTCAGGTCTGTAATGTGACGCTTCTGATAAGCATAATGGCCTCTGAGAAAAGTGAGTTCAGCAGTATGAGGAGTGTTTAAGTGATCAGATCTAGAGAAAAATCTGTTTTTGATGCTCAGTTTGGTTTGATTTTCTTAATCCAGACAGCATGAGAACTCATTTGATCCTCGCTGCATAAAGTGTTTTATTTATTTTGCATTAAATCTTTAATAATTTAAATACAAAATAAAATGATTTAAAAAAATGTATTTACTATTTTGAGATTTTTATGAATAAAATATGAGTCCATGTGTGTTGGAAGTTTGGCTTAACCTGTAAACATTAAAAAAAGTTAAAAAGCTATTATTTTTTTAGTAACGATACTCCCAAAATAATTCAGCATAAATCTGCAGATTTTTTACAAAATTCTGTGCAGAAATAGCAAAAAAAAATTCCTCAGATTGTCTGGCCCCACTTGTAGCCCTCTTTTGCCTTAATACATTGTAGTAACCAGTTGAATGTTGCAAGTGATGAGAAACCATGATTTAATATGCATTTAATATTGTTTCTTTTAGAGTTATATTTAGACCTGTAATACTGTAGAGCCACATTTATTTTTCCTAGATTCTTTTTTTTTTTTGGACCAAATTCTATTCCATTTCTTCTAATTTATTTGTATGTATTTTATGCGTTACTCCTTATAACTTGGGTTTCATAAAAAATGTAGTAATTTGTGATCAGATTTAGAGAAAAATCTGTTTTTGTTGCTCAATTTGGTTTGATTTTCTTAATCCAGACAGCATGAGAACTCATTTGATCCTCACTGCATAAAGTGTTTTATTTATTTTGCATTTAATTTTTATTAATTTAAATACAAAATAAAATTATAAAAAATAATGTACTTACTATTTTGAGATTTTTATGAATAAAATATGAGTCCCTGTGTGTTGGGAGTTGGGCTTGCTTTATTGATATGCATTCAATGCATATTCCATGATGATGCCAACGGGATGGTGCTTTATGTGGCTGAACTTATTGCAGTGAGATTTAATCAGTTCCTGTTGAATATCAACATTAATCATCTCATTTAACTTGTGGATATTGCACATAGCAAGGCCCAAACAGAATCTGCACACGCAGAAATCGCCAGATTTTTTTGTCCATCGAGTCTTTTTATTTATTCATTTGTGTAAATGTGTGTAAATTTATATTTATGCAGTTTTTAAATGATTTCATCAATATTATTGACTAATATGAAAGTGTTCATTTGATTTTTTTTTTTTTACAATACAGTTTGTAAAGTAAGATTTTCTGTCTTTTAGTAGATATATTATATGAGAGACTTGCTTTGCTTAACAAATAAGTGAATCTAGATGGATTTGCATTGTAAAAATTTAAATAAAAGTTAAAAAGCTATTATTTTATTATTTCAGATTTTACGTTTTTAGTAACGATACTCCCAAAATAATTCAGCATAAATCTGCAGATTTTTTACAAAATTCTGTGCAGAAATAGCAAAAAAAATCCTTCAATTGTCTGGCCCCACTTGTAGCCCTCTTTTGCCTTCTAATACATTGTAGTAACCAGTTGAATGTTGCTAGTGATGAGAAACCATGATTTAATATGCATTTAATATTGTTTCTTTTAGAGTTATATTTAGAGCTATGAAATAAAGCCACATTTATTTTCCCTAGATTCTGCTTTTTTTTTGGACCAAATTCTATTCCATTTCTTCCAATTTATTTGTATGTATTTTATGTGTTTCTCCTTATAACTTGGGTTTCATAAAAAATTTAGTAATTTGTCTATGCGATTCGCACAACACAGGACATATAACAATTATAATTTCTTTGCAATTAAATTAAGAGTCATTCATTTATTTATTCATTCATTTTCTTTTCAGCTTAGTCCCTTTATTAATCTGGGGTCGCCACAGCGGAATGAACCACAAACATATCCAGCATATGTTTTACATAGCGGATGCCCTTCCAGCTGCAACCCATCACTGGGAAACATCCATACACACTCATTCACACACATACAATACGGACAATTTAGCTTACCCAATTCACCTATACCACATGTCTTTGGACTTGTGGAGGAAACCGGAGCACCCGGGGGAAACCCATGCGAACAGGGGGAGAACATGCAAACTCCTCACAGAAATGCCAACTGACCCAGCCAAGGCTCGAACCAGCGACCTTTTTGCTGTGAGGCAACAGTGCTAACCACTGAGCCACCCATTGTTATTATTATATTATTTAAATGTTATTATTGTGTAATATTATAATACTTCTTTATTTCACTTTCTCTTTAGTCACTATTCCGAAGACTCTTCTGCCATCAGTGAGTCGATCGAGTCCATCTTGGCGCCCCATGCAGTCCCCGTATCGCTTGCCGCACCCCCTGCCGCCTCTGCCGGTGCGCAAGGGGGTCCGAGGAAGGAGACCCAAGAGCCAAACTATCGCCATGCTGAAAGCAGCAGCTGAAGCCGCAGCAGCTGGAAACAGTCCATCACAGAACGGCCAATCACAGCTCAGCAGCACACACAAGAGTCCCATCAGCTCCCCACTCACACCCAAACCATACAAGAAGAGAGGACCCAAACCCGGCAGCAAGGTACTACTGTGTTTTTTGTGTAGCTGGACGGGTCAGATGAAAAGTTTGCTTATTTGTTATTATTAAATAAAATGAAATATAGACCATTTCAATGTGGTCATGTCACTGGCCCATGAACATTTTCTGCTTGTTATCAAACTATTTCATAATTGTAACAAGGGGCAATTCAATCATAACTTAATGTTAAAACAGCTATCATAACATTATTTAGCAATATGTGGCTCTTTTTGGATTCTCTGAAGGTATAGAAATTAAAATTGTAAAACAGGAAATATGTTGGGACCATTGTTTACATCCCTCAAAATGGTCTATAAAGCTTCAATAATGAATGGCAAATCGAGTGAACCGTTAACAACTTTAAAGCGGTCTTCTCATTTTTCCCAGAACTGTATTTTGTTGTTAAATTATTTACATTTTATTGCTAACATTACTGCTACAATAAATCATTCTAAATTTTAAATGACTAAATCCATATTCTTCTTATTAAATTTGAATAAAGTTTTACTACATTTTTAAAATGGTGACTACTTAAAACTATTAACTTGCACAACGGGTCAAAAGTTTGGGGTCAGTTCTTTTTTTTTTTGTTTTTTTAAAGAAATTTATTCTGTTTATCAAGGCAGCATTTATTAAATGTAAAAAAAAATGTAATTAAGTATTTATTAACTGTATGTAGTTTAAAATAAAATTATTACAGTCATTATTGCTTGTATTAGTGTTACCATTATTAATAATAATATTAATAATAATAATAATAATTAATTGATGTTAGAGTGATTTCTGAAGGATCATGTGACTCTGAAGACTGGAGTAATGAAGCTGAAAATTTATCTTTAAAATCACTGGAATAAATTATTAAATTAAATTATAAACGTCTTTTGAGCTGTATTTTATAGTGCAATAACATTTCATAATTTTACAATTTGTACTGTATTTGTGTACAAGATAAGCTTATTTTAAGACATTTAAAAATTTTACTGACCCCAAACTTTTGACCGGTACTGTATAACTAAACCGAAATATGATTAAATTGTTTTCATATTTATTTGAACTTTAAACCAGTGGTACAAATTTTCAGTGAAAGTTGTTATGATTTTCAGATTAAAAAAAAGCTGTAGGTTGCTTAAGTAATAAATTTATTAGTGTTTTTTTATGTGTATGAATCTTTTTTATATGGTTTTCGTTAAAGAAACCCAAGTTATTGTAACATACCATGGTTTTAGTTACATTACAAAGAGTAAAAAACATAAAGGTTAAAATAAATAAAACACACTTAAAAAAACTGAGCAAAGATGATTGAATGGATTTACTAAATTTTTTTAAGGTGTTGCAAACAATTTATTTGGGCTGAATTTAAACAAACAAATTAAGTTACATTACCAAATTTAATTTGTTTGTTTTAATTCAGCCCATATAAATTGTTTGCAACTGTTGTGCAGAAATCATTTATATTATATGTCAAATGTAACATAACTTTTGAGCGGTAGTTTACATTTAAAAAATATTTTTAGTTTTCATTCAATTTAGTTTTATTTAAATATTTTCAGTTTTCATTTTAGGTTTTAATAAAGTTGTGTTTTGTGTACAATAGTTTAAAACAAATGTATAAACTTCTATTATTACATTATTGTATTCTATACACAAAACGTAACTTTAATAAAACCTAAAATGAAAACTGAAAATATAATTATAAATATAATAATTTGAAACATTTACAAATATTACAGTTGTATATAAATAACACTAAAATAAGTAATTAACGTACACTCGTGTTATTGAAAACATGACTTAGTTTTTTATTCCTGATGTCATGCTTTATCTCTTGCTGTTTTTATTGAATCCATCATCGGTAGCCAACAAAATGGGCTTTAATAGCATAAAGAAGGGGATAAAATAAAGGAAAAGCCCCATTTAACTGATCATTACACATCTTTTGTTTGATTTGAGGGTGGGTCGTATGTCATGAGTGATTATCCAAATTAAACATTAACACATCTCCTATAATCTTTCCTCATGAACGGTACATTAAACACACTGGCTTCACCTCATTTCAAGCAAGGGTCTGTCTCAATCCAGATAAGGCTTTTGTAGTCTCTGCCATTGTTTTGAGGGTCAGAAGGTGGGTTTGTTTTGTGAGAGTGTGTATTGATGTTTTATCCCTTGCTCTCTGTCGTCCACATTTACAGAGGAAACCAAAGGTTCCTCATTCACTTTCAAGCCCCATATTGTCCTCATCCGTGTCAGACGGGAGACTGTCTAGCCTGCAGACAACAAGAGACTCTGGCGTTGTGTCTACAGGTAGGGTTTTATGCTTTTCACTATACTAAGGCTGAGTTTACACAAGTGCATCTTCATTTTTGAAATGGTGCTTTATAATCAAAACACTCATCCATATTGGTGTATCCTGCGTTTTAGAAAAACAATCTTCATCCACACTGTACAGCAAAATCACATGATACTATTCATGCTCAATGAGCATGAGCATATTTTGGTGGTATTCGTACTTACAATTTACCAGTTAAGTAATGGTCATATGAGAGGGGCTTGGCGAATCAGAGAATGAAACAGAAGACCAGTCAGCTTCCGTTTTCAAACATTTTACATTGTAATTTAGCAGATGCTTTTGTCCAAAGTGACTTACAATTGAGGTGGCATTCGGCGATTCAACAACAAGAGGCAATACACACAAGAAGTGCTAATAATACAAAGGAACTGTTAGTGCTCAGAGAATTAGGGTCCACTCATACTAGGCTATCCAAACCATGTCTGTGGGTGTTTCCCGGTTCGTTTGACAAGTGTAAGTGCTCCAAATCGTGCCCAGGCAAGGTTCAGTTGGCTGGCCCTGGCCCAGTTGGAAGAGTTATGCCAGAGTGTGCGGTTCAGTTGGGCTTTGGCACGGTACTCCTGTAGTGTGACATAGATATTTACATTAGATGTCGCCTATGCTATTGTTGTCTTTGAATGCGTCAATAGAGCTGCCATTTTAGTACAGGGTATCGCTCCTTTGAAATAAATGTGGGACCAAGTGTAGTGGAAGACTGGCCATCCAGAGCCAGAGATATATACACATATTTACATACAGGCAGTGCAGAATTATTAGGCAAATGAGTATTTTGACCACATCATCCTCTTTATGCATGTTGTCTTACTCCAAGCTGTATAGGCTCGAAAGCCTACTACCAATTAAGCATATTAGGTGACGTGCATCTCTGTAATGAGAAGGGGTGTGGTCTAATGACATTAACACCCTATATCAGATGTGCATAATTATTAGGCAACTTCCTTTCCTTTGGCAAAATGGGTCAAAAGAAGGACTTGACAGGCTCCGAAAAGTCAAAAATAGTGAGATATCTTGCAGAGGGATGCAGCACTCTTAAAATTGCCACGGTTCTGAAGCGTGATCATCCAACAATCAAGCGTTTCATTCAAAATAGTCAACAGGGTCGCAAGAAGCATGTGGAAAAACCAAGGCGCAAAATAAACTGAGAACTGAACCATGAACTGAGAAAAGTCAAGCGTGCAGCTGCCAAGATGCCACTTGCCACCAGTTTTGCCATATTTCAGAGCTGCAACATCACTGGAGTGCCCAAAAGCACAAGGTGTGCAATACTCAGAGACATGGCCAAGGTAAGAAAGGCTGAAAAACGACCACCACTGAACAAGACACACAAGCTGAAACATCAAGACTGGACCAAGAAATATCTCAAGACTGATTTTCTAAGGTTTTATGGACTGATGAAATGAGAGTGAGTCTTAATCGGCCCGTGGCTGGATCGGTAAAGGGCAGAGAGCTCCAGTCCGACTCAGACGCCAGCAAGATGGAGGTGGAGTACTGGTTTGGGCTGGTATCATCAAAGATGAGCTTGTAGGGCCCTTTCGGGTTGAGGATGGAGTCAAGCTCAACTCCCAGTCCTACTGCCAGTTTCTGAAAGACACCTTCTTCAAGTAGTGGTACAGGAAGAAGTCTGCATCCTTTAAGAAAAACATGATTTTCATGCAGGACAATGCTCCATCACACGCGTCCAAGTACTCCACAGCGTGGCTGGCAAGAAAGGGTCTAAAAGAAGAAAAACTAATGACATGGCCTCCTTGTTCACCTGATCTGAACCCCATAGAGAACCTGTGGTCCATCATCAAATGTGAGATTTACAAGGAGGGGAAACAGTACACCTCTCTGAACAGTGTCTGAGAGGCTGTGGTTGCTGCTGCACGCAATGTTGATGGTGAACAGATCAAAACACTGACAGAATCCATGGATGGCAGGCTTTTGAGTGTCCTTGCAAAGAAAGGTGGCTATATTGGTCACTGATTTGTTTTTGTTTTGATTTTGAATGTCAGAAATGTATATTTGTGAATGTTTAGATGTTATATTGGTTTCACTGGTGACAATAAATAATTGAAATGGGTATATATTTGTTTTTTGTTAAGTTGCCTAATAATTATGCACAGTAATAGTCACCTGCACACACAGATATCCTCCTAAAATAGCTCAAACTAAAAACAAACTAAAAACTACTTCCAAAAATATTCAGCTTTGATATTAATGAGTTTTTTTGGGTTCATTGAGAACATGGTTGTTGTTCAATAATAGAATTAATCCTCAAAAATACAACTTGCCTAATAATTCTGCACTCCCTGTATATCTATGATTTAGTCGTTTGGGATGCAGAGACATGCAGTGAAATATTTAATATAACACCTTAGCAACCGCCTAGCAACACCTTAGCAACCACCTAGCAACACTCTAGCAATGCCTTAGCAACCACTCAGAACACCCTAGCAACCGCCTAGGAACACCTTAGTAACCACCTAGCAACGTCTTAGCAACCACTCAGAACACCATAGCAACCACCTAGCAATGTCTTAGTAACCACTCAGAACACCTTAGCAACTGCCTAGCAACACCTAAGATACCACCTAGGACACCCTAGCAATGCCTTAGCAACCACCAAGAACACCTTAGCAACTGCCTAGCAACCACTCAGTACACCTTAGCAACCGTCTAACAATGCCTTAGCAACCACCTAGGACACCCTAGCAACTGTCTAGCAACGCCTTAGTAATGACTCAGAACACCCTAAAAATTCCTTAGCAACTGCCTAGCAATGCCTTTGCAACCTCTCAAAACAGCCAAGCAACTGCCTAGCAACCACAAAGCAACATCTTAGCAACTGCCTAGCAACCACTCAGAACACCCTAGCAAATACCTAGTGACACCTTAGCAACTGCCTAGCAATGCCTTAGCAACCACTCATAACACTCTAGCAACATCTTAGCAACCAAATAAAACACCATAGCAACAACTTAGCAACTACACAGAACACCCTAGCAACCACCTAGCAACTATTCAGAACACCCTAGCAACCACTTAGCAACACCTTAGCAACCACTCAGAACCCCATATCAACCACCTAGCAAGAAACATACCAACCCATGCTAGAAACATGCTAACCTATATGCAGTTATCTATCTATGCCAACTGTTTCAAACTTCTTAAAAAACTACTTTAATGACTAAAACTACTTGAAACTTTCAGACTAGGCTTTCTCAAGCCACCATAAAGTTTGTCAACGAACTTTACTTGTCTAGTTACAGTATATAGTCACTTATATTTATATTGAGTTTTGTTCTGAACATGGGTAATGTTTAAAAGATTTGCTGCCAATTAAAATGTGACTTATTTTTAGATTAATTCTAAATTCTTGTTAATTTTGTGTTTAATATTTGTATATAGGCAAAAATGTTTATATAGTTTCATCTAATATGTGTTTTCAGTTGTGTAGTCTGGATGGAGATCTTTACTTTTCTACCAAACGCAGCAATACAGTCTTAATTATTTGCTGGTTTTGCATTGTGCTTCAGTGCTTTTATATTCGCTCTCATCTCTTCTAGTTTGTGTCTATGTGAATAAACATGGTGACTCGGGGCCACACCTGGACCGTAAGCTGTTGTTGCAGCTGCCGGATCATTTCGGGCCGGGCCCTGTGAACACGGTTCTCCAGCATGCGGTTCAGGCCTGCGTGGACTGTGCGTTTCAGCCCAAAGCTCTCTTCAGCTTCCTGCAGTCTCAGTCTGATGGTGGGGAAATCATCAGAGGTCAGTTGAAATCTCTTTCAGTGATTCTTTGATTTAAAAAATGCTTGTCTGTCGGTGAGGAAGAATACTTTTGAAAGACAAAAATGGTTTGAATGTAATTCTAGTTTCAACAAATGCTTTATAATCATTTAATGCTTTATAATAATAACTTGAAACTTTTTGATGCCTCTTTAAAGGGGACCTATTATGCCCCTTTCTACAGAATCTAAAATAAGTCTCTGATGTCCATAGAGTGCTTATGTAAAGTTTCAACTCAAAATACTCCACAAATAATGTTTTATATAGGGCTGGGCTGATAAACTAAATCATATCGAATCCCAATCAAATTTATGTTGATAATGATGATAAGCTCTGGACATTTTTACTCGATGTTTTTACTCCAATCACACAGTAGAAATATGCTACAACAGGAATATATAATTGTAAATAAACCAAATTTTTGGTCGCTGAAAGTTATTGGCTGAAAATAGGTCATGCTGCGTCCCCCAGTTTTGTTTAGCACGCTCGTTTCACTTTCCCACCAGCAGTTTACTTTCCCGCCAGCAGTGTCCGCCTTCAGTCATGGTTGGGATACTCTTTTAAAAGTGGAAGCATTAACAACTTGTATCGAAATAAACAGTATTTGCCTGAAAATGGCTAGATTTAAACCTGACCACAACTAAACCAGACAACAAATATTTAAATAATTATTAAATAAAATACAATTATATTTTTATTTATTGATTAACTAACCTTTTAGTGTTTTTTCCAAAAATATCAAACTTATCAAACCTAAATCTATACACTTTATACATAACTGAAGCCTACTTGATGCATGGACGGGAAAGGGGTGCATGTTTTAACAAATTGGAAAGTTTTTTTTTTTTTTAGCCTCGGGGAGTCAGAAGTGCTCTAGTCATCCACAACCTGGATATAAGGCTTAAGCTCTGTATGAATTACTGTAGTTGTGTGTTATTTTAAGGCTGTCAACATGCATGTGCTTTACAATAAAAGCAAAAATGAAGACATGGGTGTGTATTTGACCTGAAAGGATAAGGGTGTGTGTATGTTTAAAGTGCAGCATGAGTCTGTTTTTGTGTTTGTGTGTGTGCACAGCTGATGTCGTCAGACTGCGAGTAATAAGGGCTGGCATCTGTGTGTAACCTGGTTTGGATCATTTGATTGGAGTGTCCCAGGGGAGACGCGTGTATGTGTGTGCGTGTCTATATTTGAGTGTTTGCAGGGGGTGGGGGCCACGCCATGACTGTGGGACCATCTGCTGCGATGCAATGGCCCCTTAATCACCACCCATTTAGCCAAATCAACCCCCTCGCCAACAATTTAAAAATGCTGCGAAGAAAAAAATAAGCATTAGGAGCGTTGAGATTATGCACTTCTGCTCTTTTTTTTTGTCATTCATCATTACTTGGAGATGCACTGATCTGCCACCCAGAAGTTGCAACGAGGTAGTTTTTGCTCCAATTGCGTGATTTGACAATCAGTCATTCAATTGTTTTAATGCGACCAATCTCTCTTGCATACAACTGCATTAAAATAAGTGAATAGTGCAAAGTCTGTACAAAGCCAAACATGAATGACTGAACAGCCACAGAAAAAACATGATATATTCTACAGATTTAGTAAATAATGTGTTAAATTCATACTTGCACAATTTTGTGATGTTTGTTTTTTTGTGATGGGAAAATAAGTATTGAACACTTCATGTTTTTTTCTAATATTTCTAAAGGAGCTGTTGACATGGAATTGAACCAGATTTTGGTAAAAACCCAAACAATACAAACATAAAAATAAAACTAAACAATCTGAAAAATGAGGTATGTGTAACAACAATGAAATGACACAAGGAGAAAGTGCTGAACTACTGAAATGGATTTAATACTTTATTTAAAAGGCTTTATTGGTGATGGCAGATTAAAGATGCCTCTCATTTGGAGAATGAATTCACATGCATTGCTCAGGTGGGATTTTTTTTGTCAAGACTTCAACAGCGTTTAATAATCTTGATGGTTCTTTGGGTCTTATCTATCAAATCAGAGCTTTGTTTTGTACTTTCTATTGGATTCAGGTCAGGTGATTGGCTAGGCCATTCTACAGCTTGATTTTCTTCCTCTGAAAGTATTTGAGTTTCCTTGGCTGTTTTGGATCATTGTTTTGCTGAAATGTCCACCCTGGTTTCATCTTCATCATCCTGGTAATGTAGATGTTGGATTGAAGCAGCTCATATTAAATTACAATGACGAAAGGCAGAGAGTTGCTGAATAATACTGAGAGATTTCAGCTGCTGTCTGGGCTTTCACTGCCTTTCTACGCCTCCCTTCATGTCTTCAACACTTTCCCCATTTCATTTAATTTTATTACACATAACTTTTTTGTAAAATAATTAGATTTGTTTTCTTTGCATATTTAGATTCTTTGGTTGCTATCAACATCTGGTGAAAATTTCAACAGCACCTTTAGAAATATGTTTTCTGAGAAATATGTTGACATGTTTAATACTTATTTTCCCTGCTGTAGCTTATTTAGAGAATCAATTGGAGTTTAATGTTTCAAAAAGTCAGCAAGAAATGTTCAGGATACATGTTAATTAATCTAAAGCTAGACTAAATATCTTTACTTAAAGCCATAGTTCACCCAAAACTGAAACTTCTGTCATCATTTACTCACCCTTCATTTGTCACAAACATGTCTGAGCTTCTTTTTTCTGTTGAACCCAAAAGAAAGCTGGAAGAAGAATGTTGGAAACCGGTAACCATTGGCTATTGGCTAACCATTACTATTGGCTAACCATTTTTTCCTACTATAGAAGACAATGGTTTCTGGTTTCTAACATTCTTCAAAATATCTTCTTTTGTATTCAACAGAAAAAACTTATTAAGGTTTAAAATCACTTGAGGGTGAGTAAATGGTGAGTAAATAAAATTTTGGGGGGTTAAACTATTTCTTTATTGTACATGGGCTTCATTCAATATACTTCAGTATTTTTTCATTGGCAATTTGTCGAGTGCCTGATTTTTGCATACTTTGCAAGGCTGTGGGTTCAACTGCGTACATACAAATTCGCGTCATGCGCACTGTACACATATCTTGTATAATGGGCTTGGTGATTTTCCGTATTTTTAATTTGTCATCTCCTTTCACACAGTTCGCTCTGAAGGAGGAATACACTACGTCAAGCTGCCCACTGCCTCCAGCGCATCATTCGTTCTGCGATTTCTAGAAACTCTGTGCCACCACCTGCAGTGTGATAACCTGTTCAGCAGCCAGCCGTTCAGCCCACTGACCTCCAGCACACACACACCGTACGAAAGGAGCAAATCAGGTTTGTTTTACTTCTATATAAGGTTTTCTAAACAGAGCAAATTCCTGTCATGTATAAGCACCAGTGGAAAGTCTATAGAGATTATGCAGTAATTAATTTTCACAATGATTAATGCAATCTAGCAAATGCTGCACAAATTAGGACATGATCAAGCAAAGCCAATGATGATCAGATGATCTACTAACAAAATGAAAATCTAGAAACAAAACTGGCAAATGTTAAAGGGTTAGTTCACCCAGAAATGAAATTTGTTATTAATTACTCGTCCTCATGGCATTTAAATCCCCCTGAGACTTTCGCTTATCATCAGAACACAAATGAAGGTATTTCAGATGAAATCCAAGAGCTCTCTGGCCCTCCGTAGACAGCAACAGTCCTAAGATGTTTAAAGTCCAGAAAAGGAAGCAAAAACATTGTCAAAACATCCCATGTGACCACAGTGGTTCAACTGCAATTATAAAAGCTCTAATAACACTTATGTGTGCCATAAAAACTGTAAAAAACACTTGCATGTTGAGCTGCACTAATAGCAATAGGTCATACTGCCCATAGTAAAGGCACACCCTGACCTGATGCTGAAGAGAAGACATAAGTCAACAAAGTCATTATTATAGTTTTTTTTTTTGGTGCACAAAAGTGTTCTTGGGGCTTCTTATGATTACAGAACCACTGAAGTCACATGAAATGTTTTGGTTCCCTTTCTGGACTTTGAAGGTCTCTGGATTATAGCTGTCTGTGGAGGGCCAGAGAGCTCTGAGATGTTATCTAAAATATTTCAATATTTAGGGTTAGAACGACATGAAGGTGAGTAATTAATAACAGAATTTTTATTCTTGGGTGAACTAACCCTTTAATATCACAAATACCAGTAAAGTGATTGCTGAAACCTCTTCCAAAAAACTTCTGCCAGAGAAACTCCAACAAATATATCAAATAACCGATAATCATGCAGCCTTAGCTTGTGTGGTTTTAGAAGTAGGGCTGCATGGTTTACCGGTACTACGGTAGTACAATGATACTATGGCTCCAAAATACCGGTGGTTCCACTGTAGTTTTTACAGGTAGTATTGCCATTAATAGTTCTATAATAGTTAATGTTGCATGCATGCAGTGTTGGGTAAGTTACTTCAAAAAAGTAATTAATTACTAATTACATCATTAAAATTGTATTTAAATTTAATGTTTAATTACTGTGGGCGGCACGGTGGCTCAGTGGTTAGCACTGTCGCCTGACAGCAAGAAGGTTGCTGGTTCGAGTCCCGGCTGGGTCAGTTGACATTTCTGTGTGGAGTTTGCATGTTCTGCCCATGTTGGTGTGGGTTTCCTCCGCGTGCTCTAGTTTCCCCCTTAGTCCAAAGACGTGCTGTAGGTGAATTGAATAAACTAAATTGGCCGTAGTGTATGCATGTGTGTATGGATTTTTCCCAGTAATGGGTTGCAGCTGGAAGGGCATCCGCTGCGTAAAACATTTGCTGGATAAGTTGGTGGTTCATTCCGCTGTGGTGACCCCCGATGAATAAAGGGACTAAGCTGAAGGAAAATAAGTGAATGAATTATTTTGTCTGAAAAGTAACTCAGTTACTCAAAGTGTACTTGACTCAACACAACTTAAAATTCAACGCATAAATGCACTACATATAAATCTTAATGCCGCATAGACAATAGGAATTAAACTATTTTATTTCTTTAAATCTGATCCAAACAGGACCTTTTAGCTTTATTAAGAAATGTAACATTTTAAGAATAAACATTATAGGTATCAACATTTCAAAGCAGTGACACAATATTTCATACATACCATCTATTTACATGAACTTCTGACTTTCTGTTCATAGTTTCTCAAGCATGTTCAATCTACTTGATAAATGAATTTGTAAAGCAAGTAGTTTAACCAGTTTCTGCTGTTTATTAAACCAAGTCATTTCTCCCATAGGCAACTGAATGGGAAGTTCTAAAACAGGGCTATTCAATTAGTTTGTCATGGGGGCCAGTTCATGAAAAACATGCCAAATGAAGGGCTGAGAGATATGACTTGCAATATATGTGATGACACAACTGCATATAAGAGCCCATATGTTGCATTTTTGCTCCTTAAGACACCCGCGTTGGCTTTTTCTACATTAAAGTGTAGAAACTACATGTTTTTGTATTTCGAAACTACATAATATCATTGCATTGTACAATGTGGCTTTTTTTACAAACAAATTCAAATGTTGTATTTCAAAGCACAACAAAAGCAGTGCATTGCTTAAGTAGGTACAAGTTCTACATTCAGACACATTCATATGTTATGTTTTGAACTGCATAACAATTATGGAGGCAACAATTATAGATTTTGGTTGGACGATTCTGAAGAACAATCATGGTTTCACGGTTATCACGTCTAATGTAAATGTAAGCTTATATTAGCTAAATATTTAGATTAACTGTTGTTATCATCTGCGTTCATACATACATAATCATTTTAACAATAATTCGTCTAACATATCTTTTGTTTACATTGCACTGAAAGGCACCCACAACTCTCATTGCTATAGCGTGAAATGTTTTCTAATTCGTGAGCCCGGGAAGCCGCGAGCGTGTTACTCCGCTTGCGCGTGCATATTGGCAAATATTCTTACATTAGAAATAACATACTTGCACGCAGAAAAGACGTGATATGGGAACGGCTCGCTGCTATAGTTAATCCAGTGTGCGTGCATATTAGCCTTGGTGTAGCTATAAGCTCAGAACTTTAAACTAGCGCACAGTTGGCAACTTGCCATAACTTTGATTAATTGCAGCAGTTTCATTCCGTGCAACAGAAATGCGGCGTAGAGAAGTCTTTACGATTAACCGCGATGAATTAAAGCGCAGTTAATAGTGAAACTGGCTAATCGTCGCATCCCTAATAACGATGTCAGTGCATTGTACAAAAGGCCTTTTCTACAAACACAGCTGCTCGCACCACTTGCTTAATGTCAGGTGACTTACTCTCTGCGCAGCCTTCAACTGCAGCTTGTGCTGTATTGAACAGACGCACGTCACTTCATAACTGTAGCAACCCTTTTTCGACTGAACTACATTTATTTTTGATGTCTTGGTCACACTAATTGGAGGGCTGGAACAAATTGCCTCATGGGCCGCGTTTGGCCCGTAGGCAGCCAATTGAATAGCCCTGTTCTAAAACAATCGCGGAAACAGGCGCTCTTCCGCATTGAAGATTAAGGTCAATAAGTAACTAATTAAATTACCTGAAAATGAAAATGAAATGTAATTCCTTACTTTACTTTTTTCTGTGGAAAAGAAATCTAATTATAGTAACTAGGTACTTTGTAACGAAATACACCCAACACTGGTTGCATGTGGGAAAAGTCACTAAAATGCTCACACATTTGTGCCAGCAAATAAACAATAGATCATTTTATTTTCATTTTAAAAGTATGTGGAGCCCTTTAAGGCTGCACAACTGTAGAATTCACGCCATTAATGCTATTGCACGTTTTCTGACGCTCCAGTTCGAACGAACATCTAAATCAGTTTATTTCTGTTCCTGTCAGTATGATTCAGTAGCTACAAAATCCTGTGGTCTTCCAGAATGGATGTGAATCTGCTTTTTTTCTCACATTGCAGTGAAAGAGGAGACATCAGAGGCTCTGTCTGTAGCACGAGGTACGAGGCGCTTCAACAGAGACTCATCGGCCTACAGCACTGCCCTGTCACCCAAACTACAGAGAACAGAAGCTCTGCCCTCAGATGGTACGACCCGCTCTGCTGATATTCTATCATATCAGTGACTGAATGAATGAACGAATGAGTGTTTTTGCCACAACAGTAGCTAGTCTGGTTCTGATTGGCTCCACTGAAAGGAATCATTCATCAAAAAAGAAAGTTCTATGATGACATTCTCACCAGACCTGTTTGAGTTTCTTCTGTTGAACAAAAAAAATATATTCTGAAGAATGTTGGAAACCAGTAGCTATTGATTCCACAGTATTTTGTCTCCTACTGTGGATGTCAGTGGCTACAGGATTCCAACATTCTACAAAGTATCTTTTGTGTTCAACAGAAAAGCTGCTTGACAGTGAGTTATTATTGGGTGAACTATCCCTTTAAAGTGAATGGGTTTTCTTCATCTCTTAATTATCTTATTAGCAACACATAATAGAATTGAATAATGCAGACAGACTCCTAATTAAATCTCCCACCTTGTAACTAATTAAGTCAGATTTTTATAGGTGAGAATAACCTGACAATTTGGGCTATTTTTAATGCTGTGTGATTATAATTTGCCGAGCGTGGGTGTTAGTGTATGTTCAGTGCTTGTTCTATAGATGAAGATGATTGCAGCAAATTGCAGATGGGTAATGTTTAAGATGTCTGTTAGCACACTTTATCAAATTGTGTAGTGTTTTTTACTTGTATTGGAGGACAATTATAAACCCTGGGACGTGTTACTACTAGTTTCATCAGATATATATGTATTCTGCCGAACACAGGAATTCTGTCCTGCATTTATTTTAGTGTGTGTTTATGTAATAGCTGAATACTGTAGGTGTGTAGACTTGCAGTCTCCAGTGTGAAAGTAAAACCTTTTACAAGATTCTATATAAGGGCACAAATGGAAGTACTTAATTCATGTAGAGATTAAATTGCTCAGCTGTTTTTATACTGTAAATTCTTTAAATCAGCAAAATGTAGCCACAGCTTTATTACATACACTAAGAGACAACTCTTCAGTTTTCAGTTTTTCAGGATTTACTGTATTTATAATGTATGGTGGGGCTGCACGATGCTGGAAAAATCTGATATTGTGATATGAATACAGTTTCATGAGATATTTACTTAAGTTTTTGCTTTGAAATGTAGATATTTGCACTAGAAACATAACAAAAAAAATCTAAGTAAGAAAAACTTCTTTTTTCTTTTTTTGCATAAATCGTATCAATTCCATATAAATACAGCAGTTAAATACAAATTAAATGCATAGCTCTTGGTCAACTATAATTCAGACTCAACAATGCATATCTCGCGATGTGACTATTGCGAACGTGCACATTGTGATATCCATGCTGAAAGTATATACAGTTGAAACCAGAAGTTTACATACACTGTATAAAAAGGCACATAACCATTTAAAAAAAGGGCAGATGTTAATGTGACTAAACTTTTTCTCTTTTAGGTAAGTTAGGATTATCACATTTGTTTCTGTTATGCTTAATAGCAGAATAATGAGAGAGATATTTTTTGAGAAATTGTTATAACTTTTCTTAAAAGTCAAGTTTACATATATAAGATTATTATGCCTCTGAAAAAGCTCAGATGATGGTGTCAAGGTTTTGGAAGTTTCTGATTGGCTAATTGACAACATTTGAGTTAATTGGAGGCACAACTGTAGAATAGTATTTAAGGAAAACCTCAAACACACTGCTTCCTTGTGTGACAAAATGGGAAAATCAACAAGCCAGAATCAACAAAAAAGCCAGATTACAATTTGCTAAATTACACTGGGAAAAAGACAAATCTTTGGAGACACGTCCCGTGATCTGATGGAACTAAGATTGAACTGTTTGGCCATAATGACCAGTGTTACATTTGGAGGACAAAGAGTAAAGCTTACAAGCTTAGGAACACCATCCCAACTTTGAAGTATGGGGGCGGCAGCATTATGTTGTGGGGCTGTTTTGTTGCAGGAGAGACTGGTCCACTTTACAGCATAGATGGCATCATGAGGAAAGAACATTGTGTAGAAATACTGAAGCAACATCTCAAGACATCAGCCAGGAAATTAAACTTGGCCACAAAAGGGTCTTCCAAACGGACCATGATCCCAAGCATACTGCCAAATTAGTTAAAATGTGCTTTAAGGACAATAGAGTGAATATTTTGGAGGCTATCACAAAGCCCTGAACTCAATCCTATAGAAAATGTGTGGGCAGAGTTGAAAAAGCTTGTGCGAGCAAGACAGCCAACAAATCTGACTCATTTACACCAATTCTGTCAGGAGGAATGGGCCAAAATACCTTCAAACTATTGTGAGAAGCTTGTGGAAGGATACCCAAAACATTTGATCAAAGTTTTACAGTTTAAAAGCAAAGCTAAAAAATACCAAGGAAACTTTTGACTGTCTAGAAATTAATAAAAAAATTCTCTCATTAAAAAAATGATCCGTCGGCGCAATAGCCTAGTGGTTAGCGCGCCGACATATGGTGCAGTAGCACGTCAGGGCGTCCCGAGTTCGAATCCTGGCTCGAGGACATTTCCCTACCCTTACCCCCCCCTCTCTCTCCACCTTCACTTCCTGTCTCAAAACTGTCCTATCTAATAAAGGCAAAAAGGCCAAAAAAATAAATAAAATAAATAAAAATAAATAAATAAATAAATTTAAAAAAATGATCTCATTATTCTGGCATTTAGCAAATGTAAATCATTTAGGTAATCCTAACAGACCTAAAATAGTAAATGTTTAGTATGATTTACCATCAGACATTTTTTTAAAAAATGGTCATGTTTTTTTTTTAGAGTGTATGTAAACTTCTGGTTTCAACTGTATATTGTGCAGCCCTAATGTATGGGTTTGAGTAATATGCATTTTATTCTATAAAGGTCTGGCAATATTTCTTCCAAATTTCAGATAAAGCATTGTCATTTAGGCTGCGTCTACACTAATTCGGATGGCGTTTAAAAACACTCCATGTTCACACTATATTTTTCAATTCTTTTCGTCATTTACACTAAAAATACTGAAACGTATTCGTTCAGTACTGCACATGCAGTCTGTCGTCTGGAGCTGCCACTGAACAACAGCTCCAAGTAAACATTCCATGTTCTTTGAGGAGAGGCAATATATTTAATAAATGGGAACATATTTAATAAATGTATCTTTAATAAAGCTGTCAAAATGGACAGGATTCAAAACATCTGCTTTACAATGTCGTCCACCATGTTAGCTGAATTGGTCACATTACGGCATCATGACTAAAATGCGTCATAGTTTTCGGTCACACTTTATTTTGTGTCTGTTGAATTTAAGTTGCATTGCATCTACATGCCAACTGATTTTCATTAGATTATAAGTAGACTGTTAGGGTTAGGGTTTGGGTTAGTGTAAGTTGACATGTACTTGCAAAGTTTCTTATAGTCAGTTAAATGTCTGTTGAAGGAGCAGTATCAGCGGATATTAAGCAGACAGTCTACTAATACACAATACACATCAAAATAAAGTGTTACCTTGTTTTCAAAAGCCTCTGTTTTCACAGTCAACACTGCAACACAAAAACAGTGTTTTCAAATTGATCCACATTGGAAAGAGTTTTCAAAAATAAGTAAATCTGAATTTTTAAATTTAAATGAAAATGTATTGGTGTGGACACAGTCTTGGTGTGTTTTTTTTATTCTGTTGGGCAGGATAATCAGGTTATTCTACTAAATATTGATTTCTTGATTCTTCTAAAATGAAACCACTGGTATCATGTTATCAAAAATTTGCATATTTGAATTTTTGGGATTTGAATATAAAAATTTACACATTTGAAAACATGGCAGCTTTTTTATATTATATGCAACAAAACAAATCCTCAAAATATATTTTTTAATTTGGACGAAATATCAACAGCAGTTTATATTAAAGCAAAAAAAGTTTTTTCCACAAACAACTGTATTCATAAATCTCTCTTTTCATTTTCCCCATAGCTGTATATTAGATCATTTGCTTGTCTAATTAAGACATTCCACTTGACTGTTATTTATGACAGAAACCATCGCCCATGCTGAAAACGGTGCCTCTACAGAGCAGCAGTTCTCAGAAGAGTCAATAGACTCGGCCTCCAAATCGGTGGCCCCTCGACCCCCTGCGCACCGCAGCACATCTGAGTTTCACACTCCGACCGGCAGCAGCCCACACTACCCCTCTCACCCTCCACTGCTGCGCGGACTCTCTTCCAACCCCGCAGAGCCGCGCACACACAGACGAGTGGAAGGTAGGCTATGTAAGATCGCTTTGTTCAACACCTTCACACGTGTGTTTAATGTGTTTGGAAACGAACAGCCTTGTTTACATTTCGTTTTAAATAGACCAAGTATACACTGATTTATAGGCAACACTTTGTAATGACTTTCATTCATAATAGGAGACACATTTTTTATACTGCTTAACACAGGGATTCCCAAACTTTTCAGCTTGTGACCCCCATAATAACAATGCCAATGATTTGCGACCCCCACATTCCTCGGAGGTGGTTATAAATATACAAATGTTACACACACAACAATAGGCTTATATAAACACAAGTATATTGACAACACAAAACAGTGCAAGTCATTTTTTAATTTGTTTAATTTAATATTAACCTCACCTAATGAGACTGGTGGGCTCAATGTTAACAGCGCGAGTCTATTTTTGGTTTAATTTTGGAGACTCCCAATCAGAGATCATCCTCAGTGTTCAGTTGTGGCCTGTATTTATTTTTAATGTATTTGATTGCCATAAAGGTGTCAACGTTTAACCTGGTGCTATAAAGCTGCAGCTGTCGCTATTGCTGTGTTGTTCATTAACATAAACACACCAATCCTATGAAAAAGAATTAAAGCGCTGATGGCTTTTTATGTGCATGTTGTTGCTTTTTTTTGTAACTATTAACTAAGAAATTTTTATCTTGTGTGGGTTTTAAATAAAATATGGTAATTCTTATTTTAGAATTCATTTGACTTTTGGAAATCACCAAGCAACCCTGCATCATTGCCCATGACCCCCCACTTTGGGAAGCACTGGCTTAACAGGTCATTTTTATAAGTACAGTTACAAATGTAGTTTTCTGAAATATAAGTACTTTGTTATAGTTTGAATGCACTGTGATTATGGGTTTAAAAATGGTATCTCAATATTTTTGGGGAATTTTCTGGCAGAAGGTGCTGGAAAGTATAAAAAAGGTGATTTTGTTAAACATTCATTCAAAACAGGCAATCTGATCACAAATGGAAACAATAAAACTTTACAATAAGGTTGTGTTAGTTAATGCATTTACTAATATGAAGAAAAAATGATCAGTACATTTATTACAGTATTTGTTTATTGTTAGTTCATGTGCATTAACTAATGTTAACAAGCATGAAATGTGGATTTTAATAATGCATTAGAAAATGTTGAACTATGATTAATAAATCCTGAATAAATATTGTTCATTTTAAGGGATACATTAACTAATGAAACCATATTGTTAACTGTGACCATAAAAACTTCTGAATGTATTACTGAATCACTAACTAAAATGATCTGTTCAAAAACCAAAGTGTTGCACTAAGAAAAGGTCTGCTCCGGCTTTATTTGAAACTATTTTTGTTGACAAAAACCAAACAAAATTGTGTCTAAAGTGATAATATTAAGAGTGGCGTGGTGGTTAGCACTGTCGCCTCACAGCAAGAAGGTTGCTAGTTCGAGCCTCGGCTGGGTCAGTTGGCATTTCTGTGTGGAGTTTGCAAATTGGTTAAGCTAGATTGTCTGTAGTGTATGTGTGTGAATGAGAGTGTGTATGGGTGTTTTTATTTTTGTTAGTACTCTTTTTTTTTTTATATATATATATTACTTCCCTATATTATATCTTAACACATAAATATACAAGTGTGTGTATTAAATGGAAGTAAACTATTCTTAACAGATCATTATTTCATGTGGCTGAAAATGTAATATTGTGCTGATCTACTAATGAGCTGAAGCATTACATGTTTTGATCATTTATTACATATTTTAATACTCACTTTTATTACTTAAATTATTTTCAATCTTTCCATAATTCATTCATTTAAATTAATTAAATATAATATATTTATATTCCTAAATGTGTTACTACTTTCTCTTTTTTGCAAAGGCTTTTTGAGGTGTTTTACTTGTTCTCCAAAAGTTGATAACCTACATTTGAATTAATTGAATTTTGTCAAATCAATTTATTTTGTGCCAGTTTTGGCATTGCTGTGGTGTTTGAGTCCTAAAAGCAGAACAGATTTATTGTCAGAATGCTTTCAGTCTGGCAGCTTGGCTTACGCGATCACTGCTGCTGTTCAGAGACTTAGATCTATTTCTATCATGTGATAAAAACCCATATCAGTTCCGCACAGAGTGCCTGTGTGAGGAGCAGATGTATTTTCTCTAATCAAATGTCAAACGACACAATAGGCTTCGATATGGATTAAAGCCTGTTAGCGGCTCAGGGGCCCGTATTTATTTAAATAGCATCTCAGAATGAGAGTGATGCTTGGGGTTCAGTCTTATTTCCCATTCTTCAGAGACTGAGATCAAGAGACTGACCTTAGACCAGCATTCCTATTCAAGAGAGCACATGTACAGTATTTCCAAAAATATTTACATCAGTTGAGGCAGACAGAGAAGAGGATGGACATGAAAATAATCACTTTGTTATTCTAAAATACTTAATGCTTTATTACAGTGTTATTGCATATAGAAACCACAACATTTTGTGGGGTTTTTACATCTATATAATAATAATAATACATTTGAAGTCAGAATTATTAGCGCCCCAATGAATTTTTTTTCATTTTTAAATATTTCCCAAATTATGTTTAACAGAGCAAGGAAATTTTCACATTAAGTCTGATAATAACTCCTATTTGTTTTATTTCGCCTAGAATAAAAACAGTTTTTAATTTTTTAAAAAACATTTTAGGTTAAAATTATTAGCCCCTTTAAGCTATATTTTTTCTCCATAGTCTACAGAACAAACCATCATTATACAATAACTTGCCTAATTACCCTAACCTGCCTAGTTAACCTAATTAACCTAGTTAAGCCTTTAAATGTCACTTTAGAAGTGTCTTGAAAAATATGTAGTAAAATATTATTTACTGTCATCATGGCAAAGATAAAATAAATCAGTAATTAGAAATGAGTTATTAAAACTATTATGTTTAGAAATGTGTTGGAAACAATATGCTCTCCATTAAACAGAAATTGGGGGGAAAAAATAAACATTGGGGCAATAATTCTGACTTCAACTGTATATATTCTACCTTTGGGCATGAGCAGTTATAGTGTAATCAGTGTGTGCTATTAGAATATTGGTATTTGATCATTTCTTCCCTATGTAAGCAGGTAGTACTTAATTTAAAATGTTATTATTTTAGATATTTTAATAAGTAGAGGTCAGAATAATAATTATGTGTAATATAATTGTTACACTAATAACAGCATTAAATACATTTATCTGTTACACTAAATGCCACTTTTTATTTTCACCTTTATTTTGACATTTTACTTTCACAAATGTTATTGGACACATTAAAATATACATTTAATATGCTTTCTATGTATATAAATCAATTTGATGCAGACTCAGAATTCTTTTAACTGTAGGAATTATTGTTGCACATCAGTTGCATCTACTTGTATTAATAAAAAAGCAGCTGCTTTTCCTACACTGTAACAAATATGTTGCTCACCTAAATTTTTAAGTTGAACCAATTTAACTTCTTAAGTCACTTGAACTCGCATCAATTAAGCTGACTTAAAACATCAAGTTTAATATTGTTCAACTTAAAAAAAAAAAGTGATTAACCTTCTAAATCAAGTTAAAGTAATGTAAAACATAAGTTGTCATTTATTATGTAATTTTGTATTTTTTTTTTACAGATTTTTCAGATTCTAGTCTAGTCGGATAAGAAAAGTACCTACAAATGTATTGGGTCATCTTTGTTTTTTTTTAGATATTCAGAAAATGTACACACTGTGCACAGTACACATATTAGATACTACAGCAATTACAAGAAAAGTGTGTTAGAATGCTGCTTTTGAATAGACCTATGCATTTTGTCACGGTCTATGCATCGCAGTGCCCTCTAGTGGGTATTTTCCAAATAAATCCAAATGTAAAAATAAATCCCATGTTGGTTTTTTGACACATCAGTCTATTTGGGTTTTTGATGTTACATTTTCCCCCCCATAAAAAATGACTCTTTACAAAACGAACAGTGATTGGTTGCTTAACACGTCAATCTGACATCCTCTAGGTGCACATAAAACATGCAAATGAGTCTGGAACTTCTGCTATAATTCTGAAAATCTGGCTATGCTACAAACTGCAATTACGTATACAGTTGAAGTCAGAATTATTAGCCCCCCTTTGAATTTTTTTTTTTTTTTTAATATTTCCCAAATTATGTTTAACAGAGCAAGAAAATTTCACAGTATGTCTGATCATATTTTTTCTTCTGTAAAAAGTCTTATTTGTTTTATTTCGGCTAGAATAAAAGCAGTTTTTTAATTTTTTAAAAGCCATTTTAAGGTCAAAATTATTAGCCCCTTTAAGCTATATTTTTTTTCGATAGTCTACAGAACAAGCCATCATTATACAATAACTTAACCTGCCTAATTAACCTAGTTACGCCTTTGAACGTTATTTTAAGCTGTAAAGAAGTGTCTTGAAAAATATCTAGTAAAATGTTATTTACTGTCATCATGGCAAAGATAAAATAAATCAGTTATTAGAAATGAGTTATTAAAACTATTATGTTTAGAAATGTGTTGAAAAAAATCTTCTCTCCAATAAACAGAAATTGGGAAAAAAATTATTCAGGGGGGCTAATAATTCTGACTTCAACTGTATATTTTTTTCTCAAATATGATATTTTTGCCACGTTTTTTTTTATATGTATATTTTTTACTTCATTTATAGAAAGTTTTTATGAAAACATAACACCCAATAGTGTACATTATGTGTATATGTTAACAAAATGATCTCGTATTATTACCTGATACTAACTAGAACATGCACCAAAACAGTAGCAAACAGTACAGCAATCATACAGCACCATCAAAAAAATAAATGAAAATATCAGCCAGACTAATGGAATAAGAAACAAAATAAAATGACATGTAAAAAGGAATATTACAAATCTTGAGAAGAAAGATTTGGTCTCTAAAGAGAAATCTAGAGAAACGTAACCTTTCCAGCTTGAGGGCAGAAACCGTTTCAGCTAACCATTTAAAAAAAAACTTGGAGGTGTCGTGGCTTTCGACTCCATCAGAATCACTCTCTTGGTCAGCACCATGCCAAACATAAGAGAGAGTTGTTGATGTTTAGGCCAAGTTAGAGCCTGGTCTGAACCTCCTAACAATGCTAATTCCACATCAATTTTAATGTCCATTCCAAAAGCCTGGGAATAAAGTCCAAAGATACTTTTCCAAAATTCAGATACATCAGGACAGGACCAGAATATATGACCATAAGTCCCGACTGGGCCTTTGCATCTATCACACAAAGGAGAGATAGAAGGATAAAGCTTAAGTTTGGCTTTACTATAGTGTAATCTATGTATCCCTTTAAATTGTATGAGCTGTAGTCTTACATTTATAGAGCAAGAGTGAATACGACTCAATCCCTCCTCCCAAGTAGAGGATGAAATGTCAAATCCTGATTCTCTCTCCCAAGAATCTTTAAGGTGTTCAGTAGAAACCGAAATGTGAGAAGCAAACAGATATATAAATTTGGTCACTAAATGTTTTTGCCACGCTTTCTTAAACAGTGTTGTGTTTTCCAGCTGCTAGCTCAACAACTGGTCCTGAGCATCAAGCAACAGAGAAGGATCCCTCTAAAACATCCAATAAGAATCCATCATCCTGGAATATAGAGGAAGTCATGCAATTTGTGCGGGATGCTGATCCACAGGCACTGGGTCCACATGCAGAGCTCTTCAGGAAACATGTGAGAGATGATTTTCTTGTTTTGTTTTTTTATCTTATAAATGTGCATAGATTTAGAAGCATGAAATGCAGTGGTGGAAAGAGTACTGAAAAATCTTACTTGGGTAAAAGTACCATTACTTCCACAAAAATGTAGTGCGAGTAAAAGTATTTGTTATAATTTTTCTCAAAGCATGAGTAATGCTGTGGTCACACTAGATCACTACGAGGGAGAATGATGGAAAGTTGGTTGGAGCGAATGCCCTTGACAGAGATCGCCATTTTGAATTTAACAAAACTTGGTTTCTTTATTTAATTGAGAAACTACAAAAAAGCCAACTAAAATTTATAATTTGATTTAAATGTTGTAAATTAATCAAACTTTTAAAATGCAAAAACTGTCTCTCAACAGACAAAGGATAATACAAAAGCAGTGTTTCCTCTAGGATTTTTTTCCAGCTGTGGCGGCAGGCCTTTACACCGATCTACCAACTACCTATGGCGTTATTTCAATGACAAATGTTGTGGGCACAGTATTACAAGTCGAGAGTGCATTTATGTAATACGAGCATGCAAATCTCTTTGCTTGCGCACCAATTTCCTCTGTTCGAGCACAAAACTTCTTGTACGCCCCCTCAAATATACGCTGTTCAAGTGCAGATTTTCTTGTGCGCTCTCAAATAAACGCTGCTGAAGTGTGATTTAGTGCGTTTATGTAGCGAGTATGTCTCCAACATTTATAAAACTTGTTGAAATTGTTATGAAGGTCTCCAATAGACCTACAGAGTGGCATTAATGCGCCCTGAAGTAAAGTGATACGGCAATAAACTCCAGCAAGATTGTATGCAGAGCCATAGACCTTTATTTATAAATATAATTATGGAAACTGTGTTCATCTTAATTGAAAGCTACGTCGTGTTTGCTGGCCACACGCATCACGCACATGTCAATCAGTCAGTCAGTCAGCATGTCACCTTAAACAGTTAAACAAATAACGCACAGCACTACTATAGTTACAGAAAAGTTTGCGCTGTTATAATTCACTTATCTTTTAATACATTTTGGTAAAATTATAACCTGCTATTTAAAAAAAAAATGACTGAATGTTTTGAATGAGAAGCTGTAATGTAGCTGTGGCAGGATGAATTTTTGTGTGGCACCCCGCCGTGAAAGAGTGAATGTAGCGGAAACCATGCACAAGACATCGGCGAGCACATGAAGGCAAAGGCATAGTGTAGTCACATGAAGGCGAAGACTAGTGTATTCAGCATTGAACTCCATTGTGTTATAAATTGGATTACTTATGTTTTTACCATAAAAGTTCATTATAAAACATTAAAAATGATACTGCAACATTAATGAATGTTTTAAAGTAGCGTTTTCTAGTTATTTTTTAAATATTAGCAACTAAATTAGGAAATGACCCACCATGACAAATGTAATGTAATACGAATTGAAATATTAACTTCGGCCCACAGTCCTCAATCAAGTTTGGTTTTTGGCCCCTTATAAAAAAAGGTTTGGGCACCCCTGCGCTAGAGTCTGAGCATGCAAAATTCTGTCATACAGCGTTGCGAAAAGGGGCAGGATTAAACAAGTTGATTAGACATTAAAAAAAGCGAGCGATTGGTCCATATTTTAAATTTCTGTCCAGTGAGGTCATGTTTTGATCTTGGATTGGTCTCACGCAGCCACATGATGCGATTTTGCAGGTCGGAGTTCACAAAGCTTAAACTTTTCAATGCACAAGCTTGCGTTTCCAGTCTGCCGCATTCGCATGCGTATGAATGGAAGTCTATGGAATGAAAAATGCAGTGTGACTGCAGCTTAAAAAGTAGCCCTTTTAAAAATACTCAATAGTAGTGAGTATTACACTGTAAAAGAATAGCGTTTACATACAATTTGTGCGTTTGTGCAAATGTAAAATTCAGTAGTGCATTTAGTTATTGTTTAAGGCCATTTCAGTCATCATACAGTAAACATCCTTCATCTTCTCATCAGTAACATGCAGTCTAAACATTGCAGGGCTCATTCCCTCATTCTCTAAAACTCTGGGTCATTGCGTGTGATAATTTTGGACATCTTCATGTATACTTTTAATGCTTCCAAATGGTTTGCTGCATTTATGAAGCGTCCATGTCTTGAGGTTGTTCTGTATGATGCAGTTTAGTGTATGATTTTGTTTGGACAGGAACCACAGAACCAATTTTTCTATTTTAAACAATCCCCATAAACAATAAAAAATAAAGTAGTGACTGCAGATTGAAAGAAAATACCGATACAGCACTAAAAATGTACTCAAGGAAAAGGAAAAGTACACATTTTTAAAACTACTTGGTAAATAACAATTCCTGAGAAAAACTACTCAATTACAATAATTTGAGTATTTGTAATATGTTACTTTATACCACTGATTATTACATGCTATTTATTATAATGGTTCAATTGTTCTGCTTTTCCACAGGAGATTGATGGCAAGGCTTTGATGCTTTTACGGAGCGACATGATCATGAAGTACATGGGGCTGAAACTGGGGCCTGCACTTAAACTTTGCCATCACATCGAGAGACTCAAACAAACAAAATAGATGCTGGAAATTTCTGGGCAACATAACACAGCGAATCCACTAGAGGAAGCCGCAGGTTCGCTCAGTTTTCGAGTCGATAACCGTAGACTTTGCTCAAGATACATGGATATGTATTATTATGGTCAAAGGTTCAACATGTTGACTCGAACCCGCTGGATTAAATGGTGGGTATATAAACTGAACGGTGGCAAAACAAATGCAAAAGTGAACATCACAAGACTTTCCAAACGGCCAAACTATGAATGGATATTGTGTAACTGCATTTGCTACAAGGATGTTGACTGACTCTCTTCTAGAAAGTTCAGTGTAAATCTGCAGCTACAAACCTCAGTACCTCAATGCTCTGCGTTTACAGACAATGGTGGACGAAGCTAAAATCCCAAAGGATTTGATTGTGTTGTCATTTATGTACTATCTACACACATGGACAGCTTAACAAACATTGTATTTCCACTATATTTTACTTTAAGTCTGATTAAGATGTATTTGACGTTATGCTTTGGACATCGACAATGAAGGATTTTGGTGCTGGTCAATCTAATTTCATTTCATTATTCACCACTTGGCGTAGTATTTATTTAATCTGCTTTTTTCTGTGACATTGGAATTGAAATACATAATCATATTTTAAACTGTACTGCTGTATCACGAAGTAGCAGAGAAACAATAAATGTTGGTTTTAATGATATAAGCCAAAAATGGTTTTGCTATGGTCTATAAAAGGCACCAGTTTTGATAGCACAAACATTTAGTTCTGACTGCTACAGACTATTAATTATGGCTGTTTAACTTGAGATAATCACTCAGGACATTTGTACAATACATTTTCATCTATTCATATTTCATTACCATTTTATTCCTTCTAAAAACCGAATATATCCACACCAGCACTTCAGGAGACCCCCGTGAAGCACACATAATAATGTAATAATGTCACATGGTCATGAAATTCCGAGGTTTATCTGCATGGTGAATGAGATTGATGTGCGGAGCATGCAGCAATCCCTGATATGTGTTTCTTTTGTTTTGTGTGTATCATACAGATGGGAATTTAGCTCAGTGTTCTATCATTTTGTTATTTAATAGGTAGAAACTGTCCTTTTTTGAGTGCATTGTGTATGTTTATATAATTGATCATCATTTTTTGGAGCCTTTTGTTATAATACACATTTATAAGCATACATTTTAGCTCCTTTTAGATACACTGTATTTACTTTGCTCTTATACTCAGGTCGAAAGTTTTGTATTTACTTATTTGAACATTTTTCTACCATTTGAATAAATAATTGCATTTATAAAGCTGTCATGTTTCACAGTATTTTCACTGGAAAGGCATTACCTTGTTAAATATGTTACGCTTTGCCCAAAAGAAATGTACGGATTGAATTTGGGTCTAGATCTTCCATTTTTTTGATGTAAATAATTGATTAACTTGTATCACATTATGTTATTGAATGTGGCTTATACATGTTTCAGCAGATATTCTTTGCATATTAAAGACCCATTTACAACATGAAGGATAACTGAGGGTGTACTCACACTATGTACAGTTGCCTTGAACCGTGCTGAAGCACGCTTGTCCCATTGGAAATGTTATTGCAGAGCAACACAACCATCGTGCAGAAGTATAAATACACGGCAACGTACATTTCATGCGCCGTGGGTCACACCGATAACTTGATGCAGAAGTATAAACCAGGCTTTAGGAGGTTTGCTGAAAGTGCAGCTGACGTGCAGCAAGGGGTTTGTATCTTTAATAAACTGTGACAGTTTGTGTTCATTGAAAAGTAAGAATGATTAATAAATCCACATGAAACAGTCCCTTAAAAGTGACGTTGCGTCTTCAGTTTCGGGTTGCAATCACACTACAAGGGTACCGTGCCAAAGCCCAACCAAACTGTGCTCTGGCACACCTTTTCCAACTGAGCCAGGACTGGCCAACTGAACCACGCCTGGGCTCAATTTAGAACACTCTAACATTTTAACACAGGATGGATTCTGATTGGCTGTCAGAGTCCATCATCTGGGAAAAAATCTTAAGTGTAAGTTATTGTGTTTTTATAGTTATTGTTTTTGGTCACACTTTATTTTAAAGTGTGATTCTTGCATCTAACAAACCATTATAACTCACAATTTGCTGCTTATTTATAATTATTAAGGAGTGGTAGTTGGGTTTAAGGAGTAGTTAGATATTGGGTAGGATGAATGTAGGGGTGTAAAGTAGGGATTTAGAATAAGATCATCAGAATACGTACTTTATAAGTACAAATAAACTCCTAATACATTAATAATAGTCGGATAATGAGTTGATAGTAAGATTTTGTACCTAATTTTGTATAGACTGATACATAGGCAGCTATATCAGTTTTTAGCGATCTATATAATCTGAGAGAACAAAATTTCAGGAGGTTGAAAACAAGGACAACTTTAAAACATTTCTGTATGTCTGTATGTGGTGTGAAATTATGGAACAGTCTGGAACAAATTCTCAAACAATGTCAGGATATTAATCAATTTAAAAAGTTGTATAAATATATATTATTAAAGGAATATAATGAATAGAGGTGATTGAAAAAGAATAAAATGAGGAAAGTATGATGAAATTCAATTAATGGCTGTTTGCAATACTATGTTTTTTTTGTCTCATGAAATAAGACATATATATATATATATACTGTATATATATTTTTTAAATTACCTGCATTCACAAAAGTTAATTATATGCAGCATGCATCTACATTTCATCTATTTTCCAGGCTGAGAAAAAGCCAGATGTTGTTTCTTATATGGAGGAGTGTTTCCATACATGTTTTGTGAGTCTCGCCTTTTGAATTGTGGATTACTAGAAAGAGGGTCAACTCTGAACAGTCCCCTAGAGCAGTCTGGTATCACAGTATTCTGGCTCCCATCTGGTTTTGTGGCAGAGTTTATCATGTAGTCCCGTGAGAAATCTTTCCGTTTGTCAGAGAAAGGAAGTGTTTCTGTGCGTGACACAATGACTGTTTGAGCAGAGCGCACAGTTCTGCCATTGTAGTCCTCGTACTTTGAACGTATGGTGTTACTGTCTTTGCTTTCATGAGTTGTCCTTTTGTATCGTCTGCTCATGCCATCATGCCAGTGATCCTGATGTCTGGTATTCGAGTTTACCACAGACAAATCCAGTGGCAAGTTTGGTGAAGCAGATAGTGGATGTTCATGTTTGGTCTGAGTTGCCTTAAAAGAAAGATCAAGCACCTCATTCTGAGAAACTGATGGGGTTTGTGAAAACATGCTATTGGTGCAGCAAGAGATTGAAGACGAGATCTGTGTACTTTTGTCAATCATAGAATCAGTTCTGGAGGGTTTAATTAAAGTGTTTGAGTGTAAACTTTGAGGGATTTGGATAGGGATTGGTATTGGTATGGGTAACGGGACTGGTAACAGAAACACAAGTGGATAAGGAACCAGCAAAGTTGCTGGAGGGATTAATGAAGCCATTGGTGCATTACTGGGCTGAACAGACTGATGTGGCAAGACGATCGAAGTTAAAGGGATTGACTGTTGTTGGCCAGTCATTTGACAATCTGATGAAGCATAATTGCTCAGAGAAGGTACTATATTTTGTAAATGTGTGCCAATATTAGGACCTTGAATCACTGAGATGTCTGTGTTGTAAACTAAAGCTTCTGCTTGACTCGAAAGCAGGTTTTCGCTTGTCTGAATACTGTCAAATGGATAAGAGTGCAAAGTAGGTGGAAGTTGAGAGTTCAAACACGGATCCAAGACCAAGGAGATTGTGTTCGAATCAGACACAGTCCTGGATGGTGGTCTTGTTTCAGCAAGCAAATCCTTACTTATCTTATGCTGAATGGGCAGTACAAAAGGTTTGTTTCCGTGACAGACAGAGCGTAGAAAAGACGTGGCCAATTCGAGAGCAAGATTCATCGAGTGCTCATTGGAAGAATTGAACTGAGGTGATGTTTTTCTGGTTTGTTCTTTGGCATTGCTATTTGAACAATCTGATCCATTGCAATCTGTTTCTTCTTTTTTAGTCTGATACTTTTTTACCTCTTTTGTTTGAAGGTCCTCCATCGTAGACCCTTAAGGCTTGAAGTTTCCATTCAGTGAGAAGTCAAACATCAGAAATGTCCTCTAAGTGTTCCTGGCAGGGAAAAAAGAGGCATTTGACATCAAAACAATGTTTTTGTGTTGCTTGTCAATAGATGATTTGAGCGAGTGATATGTCCTAGCACAATATAAACAGAAAAATAGTTTATAGACTCTGCTTTTCATTAACAACGAATCTCAAGGACAACATAGTGATCTGCTTCGTTGAGTGAAAATGTTTTCCAGGATATTGTCTCCCATACTAAGTTACTCTGAGGACAAGCAGGGCTAAAAGTTACTCATAATAAACAACATATCCCTTTAGCACGCACAAAAAAGCAAAAACATTTCATACACCAATCTCACTGAGAAACAACTGGTGGTCATTATATGTACAGAAATATATCAAGTGATCAAAGACGATCACACTAGAAGTGTTAGGGATGATTTTGTTGTCGTCATTTACTCAAGTCGTTATTTACCGATGATACTAGAATTGTTAGCAAATTAAGCAAATGGTTAGCTAATGCATTTTATTCTTTAGCAGAACATTAATGAATATTGTCGGCTTAGATTGTGGTCTTTGTTCATTCATAAAAGTCAATTGAATGGCTTTGGTTGTAAAAAATATAAATAAACAACAATTGCCCTCCTCAAAAAAACAACAGTTTGTGAACTGTCGCTTTAGAAAGCACTGTAGATCACAGAATGCTGCTTTGTAATCCAGTAATTCATGAGTTTGACAACAATAAGGGTGTGCAATAAATTATTCCCGTTTTCCCTCTTGTTAGTGGTATACAGTTTCCATACTGGAAACAGACACACAATCATTCCCACTCCTCAAATGGTGTGTGCAGTGGAGGAGGTTAAGCCCAGGGTAATAGGCCCATATGTCACTGTTTAGAGGAAAACTGCAATATTTTAGTGGCTGTGGAGCCTGCAGTGCATCTGTCTCTGGAGAACACACACACACACATTCAAATTAGGCAACATCCCCAAATTACAGTATGTGGGCACTTTCCAGTGCATTAATGTAATGATGAACAGTTGTTATACAAATGGTAGCCAATATGGGAAAAACCATAGTTACTACACTTTTACTATATACAACCATGGTTAATTTTCATAAGGACGTGCACGCTTCTAACCTTTCATCAACGGTACTGTGTATTTTTTTCTGTTTGGAATATAAATTGTCTTTAGATGCCACAGCCATATCACCCTGCAGCCCAAGACCGGCTACTCACTGAAGCTAAGCAGGGCTGAGCCTGGCCATTACCTACAGTAGATGGGAGACCACGTGGGAAAACTAGGTTGCTGTTAGAAGTGGTGTTAGAGAGGCCAGCAGGGGGTGCTCAACCTGAAATCTGTGTGAGTCTTAATGCCCCAGTAAAGTGAAGGGGACACCATACTCTCAGCATCGTCTTATGGATGAGACGTTAAACCGAGGTCCTGACTTTCTGTGGTCATTTAAAATGACATTCTTCGCACGTGTCGCACACACACACTTCTTGTAAAGAGTAGGGGTGTAAAGCCATCTTTCCACTCCACACGACAAGCGACAGACCAGAAGTCATTCATTTCCAATGGAGAGTAGTCTGGGAGCTGCATGAAGTTCCGATCATCTTGGTATGCGGAAAATTCGGATCCGATTTGAGCTGCGGATTCGTTAAAATATTTGAAGTCCTGCAACTAGACTGTATGTGACCGGATGTGATGTATTCCAGTGTTGTCTAAGCAGATCCGTGTGCGCGTGATGAGAAATAGTAGATTTTTCATTATTTTTTGAATCAGAAAAAAAGTTTATATTAAAAAAACATTTCTATTCATAAATAAATAATAAAAAATATTATTTTTTAATGTTGTCTCCACATTCCCTCCAAAAATTTTTGTGGTCTATGAGTTTGTAGTAGTATTCATTTATTCATTAAACCACGGTGAACGGACTGAGAATAAAGGCTCTTGCTTTTGCACTCCTTTATTTTGGACACCGAGAAAATCCAGCTTCTCTCCCATGGTGCACAACAAAACTGAAAATTCTCTGCGACTGCCACAAGGGGGTGTATTCCGACAGTCGTGCCCAAATGTTGTGTGCAGTGTAAAGGCGACTTAACCCCGGTGTCCTGGCCAAATTCCCTCCACCGAATTGGCTCTATCATTGTCTCTCCACTCCACCAATAGCTGGTGTGTGGTGAGTGCACTGGCGCCGTTGTCCTGTGGCTGCTGTCGCATCATCCAAGTGGATGAGGCACACTGGTGGTGGTGTGGAGAGACCCCCCTCATGATTGTGAAGCACTTTGGGTGTACCATACACAGTAAATGCGCTATATAAATACATATTACATTACATTACTTGCAGCACAGTCCTTGACTAGCTATTTTGTTGTTTTCTGTCTTGTCATTTTTTCAATTTTACAAAATTTTACTACGTTATTAATAATAATTTATTATTATAATAAAACATTGATTTTATTTATTAATATTTGTTATTATCTGTTAACTACGTTAACAGAGTGAAATGGTGTGACCAATGAAGCAAATATAAAAAAAAACATGCCGCATTGGGAGTGTATTTCAATTCCCAAATGAATGACTAATGATTTTTAGTGAATACATTTAGAAAAACATCTTAAAATGTGCTGTTTTTGTACGTGAAAAGTGAATACAATTTTGCAATTAAAGTGTCAACCATATCACTGTTTGTTTAAACCTTTGGTAAATAAACACCATTAAAAAGCTTGCCAGGAACAATTTGGATCTTGAGCAGAGAATTTACAATGTCACTCACAGGCTCCAAACACTAAAATTGTTTAAAAAATTAAGAATTATGCATATTCAAGAATATTTTACCCATTTGATACCATTACTCTGCCAGTAGTTATGAAATGTTTCGTTATACATGTTTATATGCAAGTAAAGGCCCACACCCAATTCTATTTTTGTACCCCTACCTTCAAAATTTACCCCTAAGAATTGGGACAGCACTGCAGCACCTGCACACGTCATGAGATGTCATCACGATCTCTTGCTTCATATGAAATCAAACGATCGCGACTGCTGTAGTTATTCCCGTTGTCTTATTTTTTGGTTGTTATCTTCAGGAAATCTCTAAAGGCATATATCATGTTATCATAATGACCTAATGTCACAATAAGATCGTAACTATACTGTGCATTTAACACAGTGGCCATATTCATCTATGTAAACACACTAAAAACAACATTAACATTATAGCAGACACCGTAAAAAGCTCATTGCCAGCCACTAGACTTTTCTGACAAGGTATTCGTGTGTCACCGAGTGTCAGAATGTTGGGGGACTGCTGTACAGGAGATATTATTATAGACTATAGATCGCGAAATTTTGCGGTTTTTATTTTAGCGTTGTTTTTTAAAGCATGATGGTAAAACACGAACGCAGTTATAAATGTATCAAAACATGTGTTTGTTTGTTGTGAAAATTCGTAATAATGACAAAAAATACTAATTTGTGGATCTCCTTACTTCCGGGTGTAACTATCTGCCGTGTATTCTGGGAAATTTTCTTACCCCTTGGTTTCGAGTGTGGTCCTGACAAATCTTTGTTCGAAGGGGTATTCACCCCTTCCCCTTAGCCCTACTCCTTCAAGCTAAAGAGAATTGGGACACCCCTACCCCTTGATGTGAACGTGCAAAACAAGGGTTAGGGCTAAAGGGTAGAATTGGGATTGGGCCAAAGTATCCATTTAATTTATATACCCTACATTTCTCGGGATATTAATATAAATTTGATGTTTAAGAGAAACATTGTTTTTGAATCTGCCACTTTGCTGATGCATTGGCATTTGTAGCCCCGCCTTCTTTTAAAAAAAGCACAATCTCATTTGAATTTAAAGCGACAGTCACCAAAACGCCCAATTAGGATCAAAGCCTAAAAGGAGCATTTTCAA
Source organism: Danio kyathit (assembly GCA_903798195.1). Classification (NCBI taxonomy): domain Eukaryota; kingdom Metazoa; phylum Chordata; class Actinopteri; order Cypriniformes; family Danionidae; genus Danio; species Danio kyathit. Next base: position 34,349,972 of record LR812529.1, on the reverse strand, counting down.
AGAGTTGTAAAACATTATTTGTGGGGTATTTTAAGCTGAAATTCACATACACACTCGGGAAACTTATTTTACATCTTGTAAAAAGGGGTATAATAGCTCCCCTTTAATATGGAAAAAATATATCACTGTTTTTGGGACACATCTTAGTATCTCTTCTAGAAAATGTAGAAAGCTTCTATAGGCAGTTGATATGTTTTAAGAAAATTTAATGCACCTATGCTTTTGATTAGCATTCATATAAATGACTAACACTGAGCAGATGTTAGAGCTGTTTTTTGTTAAATTGCAGAGATCAGACCTGAATGATGCGGACAGGCCTTTCAAACTATCATACGAAAGTCTTGAATGCTTTGACAATTCAGCAGCGGGTTTTAATGCTATCGTAAATCATATACCGGCAAAAAAAGAAAAAAATTCCCCGTTTCCAGTCTTATGTATAAAGTGTATTAAGTGGCAGGAAAAATTCTTTTCAAACATGATTAATTTATTCTCGCAAGACTTTCAACGTGGCCCCCACAAGTTTATTACTTTTGTGCAACTAAATGTTTAGTCCATAGACAAATAGATGGATTACAAACTAATAAACACTGTGTGCCAGAGGAGAAAAGTTCAGATCCTTTTCCTGTTGCCAAACCAGAGTGGATTAAACTTTATTTTCATATGTTCCCTTTAGCTGAAGAGATCTAGTGTAACTTCAAAAGGATTTAAGGACACAAATGTATTTCTTTATTACTATTTTTCTAGGTGTGGTCATTTGAAATGTAAAAGTGTGTATTTTTCCAGTTGACTAAAGTACATGTGTGCATGTATACTGTATACCCACCAAGCACTTTTGTATTTAACAGACAAAGCTAAACTTGGGCTGTCAGCAAAATACACAGGAATGAATGAGTCTGTAGCAACGCAGTGGTGCAGTAGGTAGTGCTGTTGCCTCACAGCAAGAACGTCGCTGGGTCGCAGGTTCGAACCTCGGCTGGGCTGGGTCAGTTGGTGTTTCTGTGGGGAGTTTGCATGTTCTCCCTGCGTTTGCGTGGGTTTCCTCCGGGTGCTCCGGTTTCCCCCACAGTCCAAAGACATGCAGTACAGGTGAATTGGGTAAGCTAAATTGTCCGTAGTGTATGAGTGTGAATGTGTGTGTGGAAGTTCCCAGAGATGGGTTGCGGCTGGAAGGGCATCCGCTGCGTAAAATCGTGCTGGATAAGTTGGCGGTTCATTCCGCTGTGGCGACCCCGCAAGGGACAAAGCCGACAAGAAAATGAATGAATGAATGAATGAGTCTGTCTACTCTGTGTATTTGATGACTCTAGTTTTGAGCTACTAGATTTTTACTGACATCCTGAATTTAGCCTTGTTATAGCAATTTGGTCTACACTATAAAACCAAGCAGTGCAATAAATTACATGAATTGAGTTCCTTTACATTTTGAATGAAAGTTTATTGCACTTAATAAAAACAAGTTAATTGAACTCAAAATTTGATTGTATTAGGCAGAACTTAAACTGAATGAGTTAAGTTGCATATTTCTAGTTTTCAGAATGTTTTGTGTCAGAATGAAAAATTAATGTAAAAATAAAAAGTGTTATTGTGTGTTTTAGCACAGGATTAATATAGGGAGACATGAATTAGTATTTAATGTTGTGCTATGTTGTTATTTACAGATGTTTCTGTAAAAATAAAATTGTAAAGCTCTACTAACTACAGATCCAGTTAAGTAAACAAAACTTAAATATTCCAAGTAAATGTGACTTAATAAAAGTAAAGAGTACTTTTAATTTATTAGGAAGAAAAACATGTTAAAATAGGCATCATGGTGGCGCAGTGGGTAGCACGATCGCCTTACAGCAAGAAGGTCTCTGGTTTGAGCCTCGGCTGGGCCAGTTGGCATTTCTGTGTGGAGTTTGCATGTTCTCCCCATGTTGGCGTGGGTTTCCCCCACAAGTCCAAAAACATGTGGTATAGGTGAATTGGGTAAGTTAATTGTTCGTAGTGTATGTGTGTGTGAATAAGTGTGTATGGATGTCTCCCAGTGATAAGTTGCAGCTGGAAGGGCATCCGCTGTGTAAAACATATGCTGGATAAGTTGGCGGTTCATTCCGCTGTGGCGACCCCAGATTAATAAAGGGACTAAGCCGAAAAGAAAATGAATGAATGAACTTATTAAAATTAAGTTAAAGTAACTTTAAATTAAGGCAATGAGTTTGCACAATTCAATTAAGTAAACTTAGGAAATGACTTTTTTACAGTGTATGTTAAGATGTCTATTATACAAAATTGCTTGGTGGGTATGCAAGGAGGGGTACAGAATCCTTATTCTATCTATTTCTATCCTTATGTTTGTTTAAAAATGACTTTAATTCATTTCCAAGCTTGTGCCATAGTGTCTTTTTAATACACTGCCTTTATGTTGTCCCAACACAACTTGATTAAGTTAACTTACTTGTTTTTACAAATTTGAGTGTATTGAACATAAAACAATTAGGATGTCCAAAAAATTGAATAATTGTGTTGATTCAGCTCATTTTAAATAAGAAGTTTAAAAATCTTTTTTGAGTGTGTTTGAGACCCCTCACTCACTTTCCTTTAGCTTATTCTATCTTTTATACAAAGACCATTAATCATGTAATATTATTCTAATAATTAAAAAAAATCATGATTGTCAGTACACACTAAAAACACTCATAAAATGATTTTGCTTCTGGTTCAAACTACTTCTGTCAAACGAGCTTAAATAACACAACTCTGTTTTGGACAAATTAATTGTTTTATATGTTCAATCCACCTAAATTTGTTAAGTTAACTTAATATCAACAACATGGAACAACCTGAATGAATTGTGTGGAACCCTGTTTTTTTTTTTTTTTTTTTTACAGTAAATGAAGTTTCTAAATGGAATCATTCCACTGCCGTTCTTGAAAATAGAAAGGTTTCTTTAGATTATTAAAGTTAAAAAAATCTAAAGTGGGATAAGTTTCAAGTGATGCCAAATTCTGACCATTTTAGTTTAAAATAAATATTTTTTATAGTGTGAAAGGTTTTAAATAAGTCCAAAAAAACTTTTGTGGAATTATGTACACTGAAAAAAATGATTTATTGGATTTACAATTTTTTTTAAGGTATAAGTAGTTGCAAATAATTTATATGGGAATTTAAACAAACAAATAAATTTAGTAATGTTCAACTTGATTTGTTTATTTATATTCAGCCCATATAAATTGCTTGCAACCACTTACCTTAAAAACATTTGTAAATCCAATGCATCACTACTTGCAATACACTTTTTATACACGTATACACTTATTTATCAACATACTTTACAAGCCAATTTGCACATAGCAGGTGCACATATAACGTTGTATATTGTAATATACCTGTACATACACTTGTCCATTTGTATATTTGCATTCACTACTTACTTCTATTTATTAAATATATTTATTATCTGTTTTTGTCCTGTCTATGTAATTCTGTTGCACTGTAGAAGCTCTGTCACGAAAACCAATTCCTGTGTGAACATACCTGGCAATAAAGCTATTTCTGATTCTGATTACGATTCTGAATAATTTTTTCAGAGTAAAAGTTCTTCATGGACCCATCAAATGTCAAAAAAAAACCTTTCTTTTAAGGAGTGCAAATAAATATTGACTTTTAAGATCAATTATACTGGGCATTTGTGTACTCTCACTGAGTGCAAAGAGTGTGTGTGTGTGTGTGTGTGTGTGTGTGTGTGTGTGTGTGTGTGTGTGTGTGTGTGTGTGTGTGTGTGTGTGTGTGTGTGTGTGTGTGTGCTCTTTTTCAAAAATTCATAAAATCTTGCAAAATGATGCGTGTACAAAAATCCATGAAATATGAACAGAAACATGCTTACCTTTTTGTGAAGTTGGCAGTTCAGATGCTGTTGCATTCAGTGCTGTCAAATGAATTTAGTACAGCAAGCTTCAGTTGTCTTTTAAAGGTTCATCAGTGGACAGAAACAGCACAGTCGTGAAGAAGAGTCAGCTCAGTGTGTCCGCTGACCGCAGATCTGTGAGAGAGCAGACAGATGTGGTGAATTAACTGGAGAACAGCCCCTTCTGTGCTCCTCTGTCATCTCAATCAAATCAGATGAAGGTTATTTAGTTCTACGTCAACCTGATTACAATGCAGATTAACAAATTCATATTAAACACTGCAAGAAACATACTAAGTAAACTAAAATCCCCATAAAAACACTGATATTTGAAAATGACACACTGTATAAGTTGTGTCATTTAGATGTATTATTTTATTATATTTATTATTATATTCATTAGTATTTACAATTCATAAATATATGAAACCATACATGCAACATATTTCCAAATATTGCAAAAATGTCTGTTTAATTTCTTTTTAAACTTTGGAATTTTCAAATATATCTACATGTAGAATTCCTATATGATAAAAATATTTTTGATATAATTTATTAGAAATGCTCGATCGATCGGCTGAAGATTGGTATCGGCCAATAATCACATTTAATGACTTGATTGGTACTCGCTGATCTCATTAATCAATCGCAAGTGTTTGTGTTAGTTAGAGATAATATTTGAATGACCTTGCATGTATTTAGGTCTTTTTACATATAACAACTGAAAGAACTTCTGTGTTTTTTGTTCACTAAATCCTGACTGGAAATATTACATAAATAAAACATAAAAATTTGTAGGAGTATTAGATTTATAGGTGTGTGGTTTAACTTCTTATGCATAATATATGCACTACTAACTTTTTCTTGATTGAGACATGTTGAATTCTTCTTCCATCATTTTCAGTGTTTCCAAATTGCATTATTTGTCATTGGTCTTACCAATTTTTAAAATTTGGTTTATCTATTTTCTGTAAAGCTGCTTCTGACCATGACATTTTTTTTTTATTTGCAACTAAATGGCTATAAGATACACGTTTAGGGGATTATATGCAGCATCCTTAATTCATTCTCTTAGGTAAGCAGAGATCTCCACTTAAGTATCATACTTAGAGGGAAAACATGCTTTATGCACTATAATAATCACAATGACAAGGAATCAGTACTCAGAATCGGCTGCAAAAATTCTGATCAGAATATCCCTAATAGTAGTATAAAGCCATATATGAACACGTATAACATTATAGATAACAACTATGTGCACATTTTGCAATATTTAGAAATAAAGTTTCATATATTACATTATTTATATACAGCTGAAGTCAGAATTATTAGCCCCCTTTGATTTTTGTTTCTTTTTTAAATATTTCCAAAATGATGTTTAACAGAACAAGGAAATTTTCACAGTATGTCTGATAATATTTTTTCTTCTGGAGAAAGTCTTACTTGTTTTATTTCGGCTAGAATAAAAGCAGTTTTTAATTTTTTTTTAAACCATTTTAGGGACAAAATTATTAGCCCCTTTAAGCTAATTTTATTCCATAGTCTACAGAACAAACCATGGTTATACAATAACTTGTCTAATTACCCTAACCTGCCTAGTTAACCTAATTTACCTAGTTAAGCCTTTAAATGTCACTTTAAGCTGTATAGAAGTGTCTTGCAAAATATGTAGTAAAATATTATTTACTGTCATCATGACAAAGATAAAATAAATCAGTTATTAGAGATGAGTTATTAAAACTATTATGTTTAGAAATGTGTTGAAAAAATCTTCTCTCTGTTAAACAGAAATTGGGGAAAAAATAAAAAAAAGGGGGGCGAATAATTCAGGGGGGCTAATAATTCTGACTTCAACTGTATGTGAAATACAAATATGAACTTGTAAGTTATTTGCATAAATTACCATATATCAGATTTCTATGTGGGTCTTTAGTGTAACAGTGGTAAACATTTTAGTTTTTTTTTATTAAATTATCTATTTTAAAGTGTCACTGAAACAAGCAGTTTGCCAAAAAAGGTTGGTGGTCTGTTGCCTCATTTTGTCTCTGGTCTCCAGCCTTTGAAAGACCCATTGTCCTGAAATCCGCCTCAAAGACTGCCATGACCTTCATCAATGCTGGGCAATAACCCCTGAGACTGAAGGGTCCACCTCTGACAAACACCCTCCAGCCAGGTCTCGTCTGGCGCTTAATCACTTATCAATGCCTCTTGTCTAATCTCTTCTAGAAAGTTCAAAAAGCCTCAGAAATCATGGGCTCTTTGTTCTCAGTGACGTCTCACTCAGAAAGAGTGACATATGAATATGGCCCTGCTGTTAGTTTCCCTTTTTAAATGACTTTCAACTCATGTTTGATTGTTGAAAAATAATAATCTTAAAACTATTATTATACTTAATGGCAGACGGAGTGAGTTAAATTATAGCCTTTTATTATTTAATTACACTGTACATTACACTGAACTGAAGTAAACTAAACTTCAACTCTGAAAACCGGACTGAAGCAGTTTCAATTTACTAGAACTTCATCTATTTTAAGCTGCTTATAAAGAGTTATAAAGATGAATTAAACGGAATTGAACATATGCTACTTCTGTGTAAAAGTGCAGTCATTTATCATTATTTGGTTGAAATTGGGTATAGAAATTCAGATATTTCAATAGAAACTCGAATGATTGAGTTTCTACATTTCCCCACTTAGCAAAATATTTACATTAACAACAAATGTTAAATGTGTGCACGAGGATAAGAAATAAACTAATGTAATGAATGCGGTTTACAGACTAAATCATTTATTGTCTTTATAGCACATTGATCGTTGTTAAAGAGATAGCAAAGTGATTTACATAAGAAAGAAACTCATAAGATTCGAAACAAGTAAAGCACGAGTAAACAATGACAGAAACATCACTTTTGGGTAAACTACCCTTTACTGAAACGCTAAATAATGCCTCTACTCAACTCTCGAACGCCGCCATTAGCCCACATACATTTAACATCAACAAGATTTCACCTGTTCGTGAAGAAACTGCCTCCTCATGTGGCGTTTTCTGGAATTTCAGTCTGTCAGTCCTCAAATCTATTTTCCGCTTCTCTTCTCCTAGTTTTGTTACACATAATTAGTGAAGACATTACTGTATCTCACTGAGTATTAAGAAACAACTTTGGAGATGTTATATAACGAGTTTAGTTACCTTTCATTAAGCTCCTCTTTCATTTGATAGCTCTACACAGGCTATGTATTTCCTAGGTCATAATGTTTTTTGCTTTGTTTCCAATATGATTACTCTCTGTGACTGTGAAATGTCACGTCACAAGCTTAATACGTCTAAAATATATATAATTATTATGCCTGAGTATGGGTGAAGATATAAACCGTCCACCATATCTTTTTACTAAGTGCGCTTTGAATTATGGGTAGCGTAGCACTTAGGTGTCGCGAACTCGTGACGAAGAATCCATGTCCGTATTGAAATTATTGTTGATATTTGCGTATAATAAGAATTTATGTAACGCAAATAAGTAATTTACTTAATTTGTTAATTATTGCTAGTTTCCTTTCAATTTTAGTTTTTGAACTGAGAAGAAAAATGTGGATTATGAATAGCCTAGATAGCCCTTACACAAACTTAGAATGTGGTTCTTACAGGATTTAGTTTATCAACTATAATTCAAAATGTTGCTGTAGTTTAAAGACCTGTGGTATACACATTATTTATTTGTCAATTTCAGTAGTAGTTTGAACAAAACGAGGCTTCATAATGTCCTTGCTTTTCGTGACTATTCCAAGATGGCGGATTTGTCAACATATCAAGCAGATATCATCATACATATCAGTTGGGACCTTCTAAATGAAAATGTTTATTTTTTCCCCCAAACATAATATAATTATTGTAAGGTTTACCTGTTTGAAGTGAAGTCTCTGGCCTTTTGACTACCAAGTACTTCAACCAGTTAATATTATGAAGGGGAAAAAAACAATTTTGTAATTTTTATGGGCACTGGTTTTTAGCCAACGGTAAACTTTTGAAAGGTTAATGTGACTATTTTAAAGTTTATAAGGTTACTTTTACAGCATCAACATCGTAATGCAGTTAAAATACAATCAGTTAAATAAACATAAGCATAGTTGTTTAAGCATAAAACAAGATGAAAGACCGTGTAATCGCCAGCGGTGTCAGTACCAGCAGGCTGGCGTAGAAACGCCATTCAAAATACTGAGGTAAAATAAATGTTCATATTTTAAAGAGATTGCAGGGGAAAATGGAATTTAATGCAGTGCTTCTTGTCTGGTCTGACCCACTTTATATCAAATATCTATTAGGCAGTGAAGAACACTTATTTTTAAAGAAAACAGATCGTGGTGATTTTGTAATGGAAAGAGTTCACCGGAAGCCGTCGGGCTGGCTGGCTGAAAATTAAGTCTTTGTGCATATAGCCCATTATGATTGCATGACAAATTCTTTACCTGTTTTTGAAATTTACAGAAACGCACACCATGAGTAAACCACATACAGTACCTAGGATTTCTGATAATATATGGAAGAGTTTGCATTTGTCTTAAATACTGAATCAGTGTATGCAAATAATACACACAAGTCATCCAGTTATTTTTCAATGCAGTCACATTTATTGGCTTTCTCTATGCACAGTTACTAAGCAGTCACTTGAGCTGGCAAGAAATGGTTCAAATTTACAATGGAGTTCCCACAATGTTTACTAAAAAATAAATAAAAGGACCGAGAGAGTCGCACAGCTCAAAAATATACAAAGGCTTGGAATTAATGTAAACTTTTAAAACATTTTACAAAATGAAACAATTGTATCTTTTCTCTTTTTTCATTTTTAAAAAGATCATATGTACATGTTTATACAAAAATACAAAATGAGATGCATCTTGTCTCTAGACATTTTCACTTTAACCCTCATGTTTATCTGCCCGTCAATTAGTTTATTACAATTTGTAATTACTTTGCACCCGTACACGTTTGAAACCCTTTGGCAAAACAGACTGTGCTTCTCCATTAATGCAGAGTAATTCAGTAAAATGTGTCTAGAAACGTGTAAAATGAAGAAATATTCCAAGATGGATTATGATATTTGAAGTACAACTATTCTGTGTAGTGTCTTTTTGTTTCTGTTTGTCCTTTCTTTATTGATATGATCAGTATTAATGTATAGTGTACCTGTTTAAAACAGTCCAAAGCTGCGTTGAGGTAAAATAACTATACAGACAACCCACTTTTGTGATTTCCCTTAATTCTTTTCTTGAAGATTCTGCAAATAAGGCCGAAACCGACTGGTATGCTTCACTACAGGTAACTAGGTTGGTACTGCAAATGTGGCTACTGTTGTATGTTATGAAAATAAAGCAAAAGACATATTCATTGCTACATATCTGGATTTTCGAGTTGTCACGAGTGTTGTTTTCATGACTGCTTTTGCACCATATCCACAGAGAGAAAAATATGGAAAGAAAACTGATGATTTCAAATGACTTTTTTTCTCCAAGATGGCAACAATGACAGATTATGGCCTGGGTATAAGAATTCAAAGCACCAAAATGTTTAACTACAGTCGTATAACATATAGTATAGCTTATTTGTTCAGAATGCAAGTTTACAGCTAATTAGAAATGTTTACAAGTTCGGTATCTTCATCATCGGCTGATACACCCCTGATATGAAATATGTTTTCTTATTTTATTTAAATAAAGCTTTATCGTTATTCTTTCCCAAATTTATTAACAAAATAAGTCTCTGGATAAAATATCCCATAATTAAAAATATTTTTTTTTCTATTAAACGTTGCAATCTAAAAGAAGATTTCATAGATTTAATTCTAGCATATGGACACGAGGGAAAAAGTAGTCTGTACCTCCAAAAGTCTGTAATTATAAAGCAAAGCTAATTGCGACAACCTTCACACAGGGTTGTATTAAAGGAGAAATAAGACGTGGCACATTGCAGCTCCTATTTTATGAGAATATATCTGTTAGTTCTGTTAGTGTCTCAGAATATTCTGGAAGGTTTCTACTGGTACAAAACAATAAAAAGAATCAACTTCTCAAGTCTCTTAGACGTGACGATACATGACAAACCAACAACAGTCCAGAAAAAAATATCATAAGTCAATCATCCATGTATATACAGATGAGCAATGAACTTTAAACTGCAAGCCTTTCATCCATATCCCAGAGATTCAGATATAAACCAGTACTCGCTTTACATTAATCCCTAAATATAATTCTATCATCACTTTTTCCGTACTCCGTTCTCTCAAAACTCAACTGTACACAAATAGTGCTTCATTCGATTAGATTGTCCATTTCCTCCACTTAAGGGAAAAAAGCTCAAACTGTTTATACACTGATGTAAAACTGCAAACCTTATACATTTTATACATTTACTGAACATAGCACATACTCAACAAATTCAAGTGAAGGTGGAAATACATTTTAGGTGGAGATCATGTGACGTGTTCTAGTGTTTTATTGCATGCTACAGAGAGGATGAAGAAACTAAATGACGACCACAGTGAAAAAGCGTTCATCAAAGACGGATGACCCCAAAAAAAAAAAATCTATCTTTTCACAGCTTGTCACCTTCCCTTCAGTGGCACAGTGTAGGCTTGACAAATCTAGCTAAATCTAGCGAGTTTTGAACTCGGAGAAAACCTCCAACTCTGAAGTGGTTCACTTTAAAAGTGAATCTGTTCTTCTTCAATTGAACAGTATGCTTGATTTTAAAGGTATTCACAGAATACATGGAGACTGAGGTGAATTTTCTCCGAAGTCCTCGTTTCTTCTGCGGTCACAAAAATCTTCCATGTTAGTTGGCTAAGTAATTGTACATGATGACACCTGAAAAAATGTGACAAAAGTACACAACCCAATTTGGGTCTTCGAAGAAAAGGTCAAATAAACGTGGGTAAAAGGGTTGTTAAGAGTGCTGTTTGTCAGAGATTCAAACAGCATGAAGAGTCTCTCACACACCACAGAGGCTCCATTACTCTAAACTAAAACTGGATCACTTCTGTTTGCTTTCCTTGTTATTTTTTTTAACAGTACATCCAGGTTGTATATTTCAAGATAACCAAATTAAGTGCAAAAAATCGATGGTTTTGCAAACCAGTCCATTATGTTCATAACATTTCTGGCTTACTTTGTCTCAGAAGTCCTTCCCCTTGCACATCCTGCTAAGAAAGGCCATGGTGCGATTGTCCTCGGAAAAGTTTAACATCGACATGGTTATGAAAATTTGTGATAGATGATGCAAAAGAACTGATTTCTATTATATTAAAAAAACTTTTCAACACCTTTTCAAGAACGACAAGTGAATAATTTTCTGAGAATAAAAGTGTGGGACTATGATAAAAAATCATTCCTTGATGATCAATACATCATTCGGTAATTTAAGTCCAAATTTTCAGTTGACCTACAGAGTATAAAAGGAGCTTAAAGAAATCAATGTTATGGGAGAAAAGGTAGATCATAACGTGTACAGCACTCTCATACAGTTTTCAGTGTTTTCATATTATAAAAAAGATTTATCATTTTGCTAAGTGGTTAAAAAAATGATTATACCACTAGGAGGAGCGGTCATCGTGCGGACTTCCATCTGAGTTCTCAGTCTCTCCTTCTGATATGGCCTGCATTGGGGCAGTGTACAGCCGACTCCGCGTGCTATAACGACTGCTGTTTGCTGCAGGTGGAATTCTGGAACGTCCTTGTCTGGAGGCAGCTGACATGGTGAGTGTTTTTGGGGAGAATCCCTCACTGTTGGCCCTAGGGAATGGGCTTGGAAGTGGATCTCCACTGCTGGTGGAATCCAATTGGGGTAAGAGGGTCTCCTCTGGTTGCCTCACGGCCTCTAATAGCAGCTCTGCTTGAGTCTTGGGTGTGATGGGACTCTTAAGGATCTCTGTAGCAGACATACGGTAACTTGAGTCTGTGCGACTACCCTTCTTAAGCAGCAGGAGTTTGAACTCCTCACTGGATGTACTAGACTTTTTGGCACTCCTGTAGATGGGTCCTGAGGCTCGCTGGGAGTTGTTTGAAGGAACTGGGGGAGCAGGGATGACCGGGCATACAGTAGGATTGCTTACAGGGGCGGTTGCAGGTGGTACACCAGGCCGACCTTTTCCACTCATCTCCCCTGAATCCTTGCGCCCCAGCACTTTCCTTTTAGATCTGCAATCACAGGGTTGAAAGTGCTTGTGTCATGTGTAAGTGCATGAATCAGTTTCCATTATTTTATACAGTTACTTCACCAAAATATAGGACATGGAGAATATACACCAGATGCTGCATTGTCATCTGAAACAATTAGGCTTACCTGTGTATCATAGCAAAAAGATCTTCAGTTGTGCGGAGTTTGTTGGGAGATGGGAAAACATCATCATCAAGTCTGGAGTCATCAGTCAAAGGAGAGGATGAATTATCACTGGGAGTAGATTCTGTCAACATGCAAAGCATTCATATACAATTAGACTTAGTGCACCCTGAATTAGTTTCAGTTACATCATCAGAGTGGCTTGTTATTCAATTATTAGGCTACAAGAGTTTAAAGGGTGCTATCAAGAACACTAAACTTCCGGCAGCACCACCTGTAAAGAGCTGATACCAGTTATTTCATGTATGTTCAGCATTAGTTGTTTTGGAAGTAGCAAGTCACAGTACCCGCTCGGCAAAAGCAGAACTACTCAACAGAAGCATTAGCAGTGTAACATATCTATTCCACCAATACCAAATTCATCAAATCTGCCATATCCAATACCATAAACGATATCTCAGAAAGTTTCCATGGCAAAAATATAGCTAGGGTAATAAATCAATCACATCTGATATGCTGACATTTAACAGGCCAATTACCTTTACTGAAATAGTCCTCTGTATCTGGAGTTGACTCTTCTTCCCTTATGTCCTGTGAGGCACTTCTGGTTGTGACACCTGATGTCTCATAATCCTCCTCTCTGCCTTGTACATCGCTGATTGTGTAAGAATGCGATGCCTCTTGAGTTGAAACAGGCACTTTGTCAGGACTGTTGCACAGTACAAAATTGCTCCTCTGTATCTCACTATAAGCAGGGGGTGGCATTGTGCTGGCCAAACACGTAGGCTGTGTTGAAGGGTCTGGCCGCAATAGTTGATTTAGATCTTGTTTTAGTCTCTCTGGTGACAATGTCTTTTGCACATCTAGGCACCTTCTGCTGTCTTGTTCTTGCTGAAGACACTGAGATGACCTTGTTAAAAAGACTTCTTTTTCAGAATTAGGGTCCACAGGAGTTCTGAAAGCAGTCATTGCCCAGTAAGTACCAGGACCAAACCTCTCCTGTCTCACTCTCACTTCTTCTTGGGGAAAAACAATGTTTTCCACCAGTGGAATCTGTGAATCACAGACCTGTGCAGCAGGGGGTTTGTAGGCTGGTGGCTTCCTGTTGTGCCTGTTGCTAGATGATGGGGCATCAGTTATTATTGTGGGACACTTAGGACGAGTTACTAGATTTGAACTGTCTTGATCAAGCCCTTGGTTGCCATCAGATGGTCTACATATAGATCGCAGTTGCACTGATCTAAGAACCGTTGGAGTAATAGCCAAATGGGCTGAGATGGGTGCTGTATTTGTTGCACTCTCTGAAGTAGCAACTGTAGCTGTAGCTGCAGTGCGGGCCTCGGCAGCAGCAGCAGCTGCTGCAGCTGCTGCACTGCGAGCTTCTGCAGCAGCAGCTGCTGCTATGGCAGCTTTCTGCTTATTCTGGTGGAGGATGTGCATTTGATTTCTGTGAGGAAAGTGCTTATTGTGAAGAGCACTTAGGTCAAGGTGACTGGGGGGTATGGCATGGAAGTCAGTTTCCCTCCTAGAGGAAATGCCTGGGTCTCTGACTGAAAGCTGTTGCTGTTGTAAGGAACAAAGCGAGGACTTCCTTTCAGGGACTTTGGGCTTCCTCTTCCCACTGGTTGGAGACAGGGGCCCTGGGAAGAAAGCAGAGGGGAAGGAAGATGTAGGTGTTTCAGACTGACTGGAATATCCACTGGAAGGGGACGCCAAACCTGCCAGCTTTTCGGGAGAAGCAAGCTTGAATTCACTTTCAGGTGGAGGAAGAGTTGGGGAAGAAGGTCTGGACCTGGGTTGACAGTTGTGCGTTTCTGATCTTTCTGGTGACTTGATGCATTCAATAACAGTTGTACCCGTAGCAGAGCTAGAGTTAGACATGGACCGGTAAGGGTCATTTGATTTCAAGTCATTGTGGAGCCAGAGGTCTGCATAGTCTGCTTGCACAGCACCTTCATCTTTGAAGGAATGTGTGTCCGAGGAACTGAATGGGGAGGAGCAGTCAAGCATGTCCCTGACATTTTCCACTCCCCATGCACCAAGTGATTCAAGACCTGCAGTCTCAAGGTGTCCTGCAGAATCAGCCAAGTCCAGCTGCAGTTTCATCTCCCTGGAAGACAAGGGCAGTGGCAACTCACAAGTAATCTTTGGTTCGTTCTGCTCTGGAACGTTCACACCACTGCTTGTTTCCTTTAATGAAGAGCTACGTTTTGGTGGGGGTGGCTTGGCCTTTGGTTTTCTTAAGGAGAGACAGGGTCTGCCCAGTGTCCTGGTGGCTCTGTACTCTGGCTGAGGATATTCAGTCATGCCAGGTGCTATATTACCACTTGGGCCACAGTCGGGGTCAATGGCTGCATAGTTGTAGTAGCTTCTGCTACCCTTAAGACCAGAGTCAAAGTGCATGGAGGAATAGAATCCTTCAGTGTCGACGATGTAGTGCATCTCAGATTTTCTAGCGGATGCTTGGTCACTGAAGCTCTCATAAGTTTCCCCACTAGAATAACTGGGGCAGCTGACACCACTCTCATCCTCCCTGGAACGCTTTGGGCTGAAGTCTTGGGTACAGGGCTGATCCTGCTGGTCCTGGGCACAGTTCCACTCCCCATCACTAGCAGTGCTGACCCCTGCATCATCCATCTGATCAGTAGCTGATGAGGTAAATGAATTGGATCGTTGCCCCTGTCCTTGTGGCTTGTCCATGTGATAGGGATCAATTATGAAACCAGTGTTGTCATCTATGACATGGGACCCAGTATTCAGGGAAAGTTCTGAATCACAGTGTGACGATCCCGTCAAGGGAGGGGAGGCAGCAGGTGGAAGAGTCTCGGATGTCTGCGATGGGCAAGTAGAGCTGCTTCCACTCCAGTTGCCACTTGAGGACTGGTGATCCTCTTTATGGTCAATCTGGCTGCCAAGCACTCCTGTAGTGGATGCAGAGTGTATGGGGCTGCTGAAAGTATCTGAACTAGAGGAAATCTCACAGCTCCCCATGTCTACTTTGCGTGGGAGCCTGGATCTGCCCCTCTCAATCCATGTGTGGTCAGGGCTCTCTGAATGCTGCATACGCTTAAGACTTCCAAACTGTAGCTCTGGCATGGCTTGGTCATCAGTACTCTCTTCCTCATCCTTTGGAATTCTCTGTCCGGGACCTGGCAGGAAGTCCTCGGCTTCATATGGAGAGAGCTCCTCATCTTCCTCTTCATCATCTTCATCATCATCTTCATCATCATCATCATCATCATCACTGTCATCTTGGTCCTCATCCAGAAGCCGACCACCCTCACGTGGAAGGCTCCTAGAACGGACACGTGTAGCTGATGCTGCAGCATAAACTGTATCAGAACGATCCGGCAGGGAGGTAATGTTTCCAGTGGAGTGAGAGAGAGAAGCTGGAATTCCCTGACCTCTTTGGGCACGGATGCGCCTTCGGGATGGAGCAGTAATCAAGAAGTCATCTGTCTGACAGCCCGAATCCTTGGTATGCAATACTCTGCCACTCAAGGAGAGCTCCTCATGCCACTCGTGCGACTTGTGTGGATTGGCGTGGATTATCACTGTTCTTTCTCTAGCAACAGGGGATTCGTCAGAATCTACAGAAAAAACAGAAAATCAAAAATTAAACTAGAGATAAACACAGATAAAATGTGATGAGCATATGTAATAATGCAAAAAATGAAAAAATACCCATGTCTTGTTGAACTCGTTTGGGGATCCCAGTGATCGTTTTTCGCCTCCTGAGTTTCCGTCGTCTCTGTAGAACCGATTGGGAGTGAACAAGAGAGCAGCGAGCACTGGCTTCTCTGTCAAATCCAACACCTAAGAGAATAAATAACATAGACTTTTAGAATTAACTAAGCATATGCTATGGATTCCGTCAGCTAGAAATGGAATGAATAATATATTCTGAAATATCAAATTATTTTGTCTTTTATATTTGATACTTTTAGTCTGTACTGAATCTGGAGAGGTCGCTTTACCGGAAACATTTATTGGAATGATACAGGACGAAATCACTTGAGAGTCATTCTTTATTCTTTCTTCTGGAGTGGGAAGAGGCAGGGCTTTAGACCAGTTGGTCTGTTTGTCCAGGGTGGTAGGTGCATTGGGAACCGGACATTTAGGTCTATGGCTCATCACTTGTAGTTCTCCATCCGTTTCTGTGTTGGTTCCAGCCTAATATTGAACAATATTTGAATGGTTAGCTGTATCAGGATACAACTGATGATTTGATATACAAATAGAGATGGTAAACACACAGTTGAATGAAAGAATACAGGATCACACATTTTTATACAGTGGCCCCAAAATAGTTTTAGACACATTTTGAGTCACACTTACTGTATAAATTTCCATGAACTAGAAATGTACAATAAATACACATCAAAGTAAGCCAAACAGCCAACAATGGTTGACTCTTTATCATCCAGTGAAGACATTTATTCATTTTAATATGACTTAAGGCCCTAAGCCACTGGAGCTCTTTCTTGTTGTTCATTAAGGGGTAAGAAAAAAATATGCTGTTTGTGTGATGTTTAGATGAATATGTAAATATGTTGTAGGTAGTGCTGTCACCTCACAGCAAGAGGGTCGCTGGTTCGAGCCTCAGCTGGGTCAGTTGGTGTTTCTGTGTGGAGTTTGCATGTTCTCCCTGCGTTCGCGTGGGTTTCCTACGGGTGCTCCGGTTTGCCCCACAGTCCATAGACATGCAGTACAGGTAAATTGGGTAGGCTAAATTGTCCGTAGTGTATGTGTGTGAATGAGTGTGCATGGATGTTTCCCAGAGATGGGTTGCGGCTGGAAGGGCATCCACTGCATAAAACAGATGCTGGATAAGTTGGCGGTTCATTCCGCTAGGGCGACCCCAGATTAATAAAGGGACTAAGCCGAAAATAAAATAAAAGAATGAATGAATGTAAATGTTCCTTTTTAATAACATAATAAACATTGCATTAATCTATAATTACAGCAGTGAAAAAAGCAGTTAAGAAAGGATATGATATATTAGTGATGGGAATGTTTGGATGATCTCTACAATTTGTTTCTTAAATCAAATTATGTCATGTTTATTCGCACTTCATACAGTATACTGCTTTAAAGCAAGTTTTAAAGTATTAAATTGGCATCAGTGTTGCTTCCGATTAGAATTACACTTCAATTTCTACTATGAAGCAGCTCTTCAGTGTTTTAAGTTTTTACTTACAGACATCTGACCATAACTGACTACAGGGAGGAAATTAACCTGAGGAAATATCCACCTTAAAGAAGGAGGAGCCTCAAACTATGCCTAATACTGTATGTAATCACAATGGACCAATAGGATTTTAAAGTTGTTTCCTACAGCTGGAGTGAACTTTAACAGAATTTTTTTTATGATTTGGCAAATTGTTTCAAATTCCAAATGAAATTTTGTTTGGGCCTGATTTATTGTTTTGAATTGACTTAAAGTATATCAGGGCCTTTAAGTGTCCAAATACATTTTGGGGCCAACTGTATGAAGAAAACATCTGCATACATACATGTATTGCCAAATTTCCACTTTTCTGAGTTGATAAGAAATGCAGCTTTGATTATGAGGCAGAGAGCAAAACAGAGGAACAGAGAAAAGATGAAAGATTCAAACACAGGAAAACAGACAGCATGATTTTTTTTCTATGGCTCAATGTCAAGAGCTATTTCTTTAAAACAGTAAAAAATGCATGCAAATGTATAAAACAATGTATTCCATGAAGACCAGGTTTCACAAATACTTTAGAAACTTTGCAGATGATTTATTTAATAGCAATGAACAGACATATTTAGATATGGAGGAAGTCTAAACTAATGCTAATGTTAGAAAAGGAGAAACAGAAATGGTTAGGAGTTGGAGTTAGCAAGCAGCCTTTACAGTTACAAAATACCTTTCTAATCCAGGGAATGAAGTAACAACACTGAACAGGGGAGGGGGAACGGGAGCGCTGATACTAAAATTAAAAGATGGAAAACAGAACTAAACAAAAGGCAAAATAAAACATCTCATATGTGTTTTCAATAATGTAAAAATAAA
Organism: Danio kyathit; assembly: GCA_903798195.1. NCBI lineage: Eukaryota > Metazoa > Chordata > Actinopteri > Cypriniformes > Danionidae > Danio > Danio kyathit. The sequence goes on along the minus strand of LR812529.1, from coordinate 34,331,715 downwards.
GGTCTGATGTAATGTCGCATGCTGTCAGGGAAAAGAGACAACATTTAACACAAAACAGGCTTTTATTGGAAACTTGGTTTGAACGATTTGACATCTACAAGCTGAAATGAAAAATGGTGATCTAATGGAAAGGAATTTGCTAAATATGAATGTTATGGAGGGATTTCTTTCACTCTGGCATCCTTTCAAAGTGGTAAACGCCTGTTCTTTGGGGAAAAAGTAGGTCAGTAGTCCTGTTTTGATATTACAACAGTGATATAATTTACCTTTCTGAGGACAGGTTTGAATTCAGCCTCCTTGGCTGGTCTCTCCTGCAGAAACAAAACAGATCAAACACCCAGAATAATTGCCATTAAACTTAAATGTTGCTGCTCATTTCAGTCATATGCTTATGAAAGTATGTCTTACGAAAGTGTGTAAAGCATATGATACATAGCCTCCTTATTCAGCCAGTATACTGGAAGAGTTGTTTTTAATTTTAACACAATAATAACTACTTTTTCATTATTAAAAAAAATCATTTAAATATGACTACTCATTTATTGGTCAGCTTATAAATGATAGTAAAATGACAATATCAAAACGACATGCAACTCGACTCTTATGATATGTGTTTTTATCTGGTCTCTGTACTGTATATGAAATATGTTTGCAAGTTCATTATTATTGAGTAAATGATGGCGTTTTGAAAAACAGATATGTGTTTTTTTTGATGAAATTCCAGCATACTGAGTGTAAAAGTAGCAGTTTTCACAATTCACTGACAATTTAGTGCAAAAAAAACATGTTAGGGCACTGAGTATGCACTAATGATTATTTTATTTTTATTTAGTTATATTTTACATGCAGTGAACAAGTGGTATGATAAAATTTAACAATGTGGACAAACTGGATTAATGTAATTTGCCATTTAATAATTGGTTCAGTGTTCATTTTCATAATTATACTTGAATGTTTTTCATAAATGCCAGTCATGTTCACAAATAGTAATGACCGTATATATAGTATACTGTATATAATATATAGTATGTGTTAGATCAATCACAACAGATGGACCATCTGACCAATCAGAGCAGAGTAGACAGAATGTACATTTTTAGAAATTTTTTTTGGTTTTTACTTTGTATGCATATAAACCGGAGACCTCCAAACACAACAAAATGAGGAACTTCTAATATAACATAATATTGGCACCTATGTGTGCGAAAGAGTGTGTATGGGTGTTTCCCAGTGATGGGTTGCAGCTGGAAATGCATCCGCTGCGTAAAACATGTGCTAGATAAGTTGGCGGTTCATTCCGGTGTGGCGACCCCAGATTAATAAAGGGACTAAGCCAGTAAGAAAATGACTGAATGTATAAAAACACCACGTAACCATATTTTATAATGGAATGGTATCACAGATGGCATCCACACAACAGCAAACAGAAACGATTTACCTTCCTCTGGATAGTTTGCACATCACTCTCTCTAACGCTCCTCTCCTGGTGTGCATGGCAGGACAGAGAGTGTGCAAGCTTAGGCCAAAGTCTTATAAGCATTTAAAGTTCAAAATAAACAATTTTGGTACTGGGTTCTAGGCTATGGTCCCACTAAATCAACATAAATTCTGGGATTAAACAGCAGAGGGCCAAACAGCTTGTAAAGTTGTGACATGAGAAGTACAGTTTACAGGTCCAGGCCTCGACTCATCTGAATTGAAAAAATAAATACATCTTTTTTTATTATGTTTTTTATTTTCTCAAATAGTATTACACTTACATCAAATACATGCCAGAGATCATACATCTGAATACACTGACAAATATAAGCACAAATTCTGTACATCCACTTTCTATTTTAGCAATATACAGTTGCAATCAGAATTATTCGCCCCCCTTTGAATTTTATTTTATTTTTTAAATAAACAGAGCAAGGAAATTTTCACAGTATGTCTGATAATATTTTTTCTTCTGGAGAAAGTCTTATTTGATTTATTTTGGCTAGAATAAAAGCAGTTTTTAATTTTTTTAAAAACATTTTAAGGTCAATATTATTAGCCCCTTTAAGCTATATATATTTTTTTAGATAGTCTACAGAACAAACCATCGTTATACAACAACTTGCCTAATTACCCTAACCTGCCTAACCTAGTTAACCTAGTTAAGCCTTTAAATGTCACTTTAAGATGTATAGAAGTGTCTTGAAAAATATCTAGTAAAATATTATTTACTGTCATCACGGTATTAGAAATGAGTTATTAAAACTATTATGTTTAGAAATGTGTTGAACAAATCTTCTCTCCGTTAAACAGAAACTGGGGGAAAAAATAAACAGGGTGGGTAATAATTCAGGGGGTTTAATAATTCTGATTGCAACTCTATGCTTTCCTCTATGTGTGCATGTAAACCTATGTTATACATAAAAAGAAAAAAGAAAAATAAATAAATAAAAAATAAGGTAAAGGGGAAAAATACATAATTATATATATACTGTATATATCAGCAACAATACCAATCAACAAAACTATGTACATGTCGGGAGTGATCCATTAGACTTTAAACTAACAAAAAAGTTCAGGTCCATAGAATGTTCCATAATTGGTAAATTTTTCCCAAAATTAAATAAAGTGTTTCATTTTCTAATTTACAAATGCAGTAATTTAGATTTTTTTTTTATTTCAATAGCCATTTATGACCACTGTTAAGTCATATTACACATTTAAGGGTTAGTTCACCCAAAAAAAACAAATCTGTTATATATTTCTCTCTCTTATGTCAGTCCAATCTCCTGAGACCTTTGTTCATCTTTGTAACAAATTAAAATATTTTAGACAAAATCTGAGAGCTCTCTCATCCTCTATAGACAGCAGCTCTCCTGAGACATTTAAAGTCCAGAAAAGCAACCAAAATCAAAACATTTCATGTGACTTCAGTTGTTCAATTGGAAGCATACAAAGCTCCAAACACTTTTGTGTGGCAAAACAAAACTCTGACTTTGTTTGCCTATATTTACTCTCCTACGTCAGGTGAGAGTGTGCGTTTAACTGGGAATACAACATATTTCCATTAGATTCAGTGGCACAACACACAAGCATTGCATTGGCCATAGTGAACACACACAGTGACCTGACATGGGAGAGTAAATATAGACAAATATTTATATTAGAGCTGTCAAAATTAGCGCGTTAACGGATGCGATTAATTTGAAATATTTAACGCGTTAAAAAAAATTGACGCATTTAACGCAGTTTTTTTATTTCCTGTTGTGGCCGACGTGTGTTTAACGTGCAAAGAAATATGGATAAGATCAAGGAAGCGCTTTTAGAAGGAAAGTTTCAGTATAAAACAATTATGTCCTATCACCAGGCTATCCAGCGTTTTCTCTAGAGTTTTTAATTTTTAATCTTTACCCTTTAACTGCAGTTGACTTTCATTCAGCAACATATTGTTTATGCCTCGTGACAATTATTGGATGAAAATATATAAGGACTGCTGGAAGAGTACTGTTTTAATGGAATTTGATACCGCATGGTGAACGGAAAGAAAAACCTCCGCATTTCGGGACTTGGGTGGTCCTTTAAAGTAATCAAAAATCGCTGCTTACATGGTAGACTATTAATCAGAGGGTTGTCTTAATCATAAAATCGGAGTATTGGTGTCCATGTAAATGTACTCAGTGAAAGTGCCAAATGATGTCGCAAGCTGTCAAAGACAGCCCATTCCTCTACCTATAAGTTGAATCCATGCGCCTTCAAATGTTTCATTAAGTTTGACGTGTTTCCCCCCTACACGCAACTTTTGTAAAGCGTCTGCTTCACGTTGCTGTGTCAGAATCCTTGCTTGTAAAATACAGCCATACTTTAGAACGCTTAGTTTAAGCAAATTTGATGAACGCGATCGTGCATGTTGATGAATCGCTGAGGAGGTTGAGGAGTCGCTCCCCGGGTGTGCTGTACTGCGTGTGCGTGCGGTGTGTGTGTGTGTGTGTGTGCATTTCCTAGCAACAAGAGCAAACGCCATTGCTGACTGTGTCCAAAGACATGTATGACATGATATGTATTCTATAGTCTTTGTGGTGTCTGTATCCCTCAAAGCTGTTTAGAATTAAATGTTTAAACATGGTGTGACCAAAGTCCCTGTAAGAAGTCTATAGTCTTTGGTAGGTGCCTTTGATGTACCCCTTGGCCACATTTTCCCTGATAATGTCAATAGACTGGACTGTCTTAGCAACTATCTAAATGTTAAGGAGGACTAAGCAAAATTGTTTCTACTTTATAAATAATGTTCTCAACTCGCAATACAACTTTACAATGAATACAATTGTTTGTATTCAATACTTTATTATTATTATAATTTTCCATATTTTCAATATCTGTATTTTGGATTTTTTTTGTAGTCCACTTGGAAATCTTTTTTGTTTGTTATTGGTATTGATTGTTTTGAAATTTAAATGGCACTTACATGCCTGTGTTTTTATTTCTGTAATTAATAAGTTAATTTTTTAATCACTTGACAGCCCTAATTTATATATTTATATAATAACTGTCATATTTACAGTTTTGTTTTGCCACACATGAGTATTCTCAGAGCTTCATATGATTACAGTTGAACCACTGAAACAACTTTGACAATGTTTTGGTTCCTTTTTTTTAGACTTGGAATGCCTCACAACCCTTGCTCTCTATGGAGGATGAGGGAGCTCTCGGATATCATCTATAATTTATTAACATGTTTTCTGAAATTAAACAAAGGTCTAAGAGGATTGGAATAAAATGAGGGTGAGTAATTAATAACAAAATCTTTTATTTTCGGGTGAACTAACCTTTAAATATATATTTAAAGTCAATATTTGACAAAATTGTGATGTTTACTACAGTCTCTGGACTTGCTGCATCCCAGACACCAATATTTTATTGATTTATTAAAGATGAATCACCGTCTAGCCATCTATGATTAGGCATGAATATAAACATTCTGATCACGATTTTCAATACACTGTCAAAAATGCTGCGTTCCACACAATCGATTTGTGTTGTATCTTATTTAATTTAAGTGGATTGAACATAAATATTTAAGTTTTCCCCCCAAAAAAACTTAAGAATTGTGTTGTTTCAGCTCATTTTAAATAAGTAACAGCAAACATGATTTGTTTGAGTGCAGTATTAAAGCTCAAAATGAGTGCATATTAGTAACGTTTGTTTTTCGCATTTGCCGTCTGATAGAGCATTTAGACATGTGACGTCAGAGTCAACAAGCGTATGACCTTTGGAGCTGCTCTACATGTTCTTGTGTGTCTTACCATGCGTGAATGTCGACCTCTCTGCTCTCGCCGTCTGAGTTTGTGAGTTGAAGGGAAGGTTGGCATTGGCGGTGCCACAGATATTGATATGGTGACCCGACTGCGCTCTCTGCTGGTTGAACGCTGACGCTGCTGCTGGTCTGTGAAGCACACACACACACACACACACACACACACACACACACATACACACTTAGAGCCAGAAACCAACCCAAAAATAACATTTGCTCATCCTCAGGTGCTTTTCTGTTGAACTCAAGAGAGGATATTTTGAAGAATGCTGGAAACCAGTAACCATAGACTTCAATAGGACTATTGATATGGATGTCAATGACTGACTGCTTTTAAAAATATATAAAAAAAATTATTTTGAGCTTAACAGAAAAGCACCTGAGGATGTTAATGGAGCAAATGTTAATTTTGAAAAAATGTCAGTCTTAATTTTAGTATTATTTATAGCTAATTTACAAACTGCAAACTAACTCAATAGTTCATGTACAGAGTCCTCTAATGGATTTGCTGACAACTTACAGCCAATGTTCTGGTAACGTTTTATGTGTAATTCAATTGAAGTCAGATTGATTCAAAAGGAGAGTATAAATTATGCTATGATAGTTCACACTGAATTTGAGGCAATGCCAAGTCAGAATTCATCATTCCAACACAAGGTGGCAGTATGAACCAACAAATTCTCCTAACATCTGCTCTGAAGGCGTTTTAATGGTGGAGTTTTTCGATTCTTCAACGCCTCCACCAGTCCAGTATACACAGATATATAATCTAATATTTAACACAGATAAATTAAATCGAATAAACAATATATGTAATGCAAGTGAAGATTGCTGTTGACAAGTATATACATTTTTTAAATATTTAATTCTGGCAAAAAAAAAAATAGGTTTATCATTTCAAAGAATAAAAAATGTTGTTACATAATAATAAATAATAATGCATATAAATGTTTTTTTATTTTAAAATATTACACTGCAAAAATATTATAGACATATTTGTTTGTAGTTTTCTTTTATTTTTAAAACAGAATTAAATAATATAAAATATTAGTAAGAAAAATAATAGTTTCATGACTGGTGAAATGATTTTTCATTATTAAATAATTTATGCTGCAATAATATTATTAAAAATATTTGTTTATAGTTGTTTAATTTTTATAATTGGATTAAATAAAAATATGAATAAGTATCTTTTTTAAAATCTTATATATCAATTTAGAAATTTTATTGTTGTTACCTAAAATAATAATAGTAACAATTATTATTGTTATATAAATTATTTGAAATTTACAAATACTTCAGTGTGCAACAATATTATAGACTTATTCATTCGTAGCTTTGTTTTATTTTAATTTGATTAAATAATATAGAATAGTAATAAAAAGAATAATAGTTTAATGATGGGTGAAATTATTTTTAATGGTTTCAGATGAAAAATATTTATGACAGATGAATGTATTTATAAACAAATATATAGACACACACACAAAGAGAGCCAGAAGACCCATCAGTACCTCTGTGCAGCGCCCGCAGGTTGAGCTTGGCATGTCGGTGCAGCTCCTCCAGACACGCTGGTCGTGTGCAAGTGTGGAACAGATTGTGTTGCTGATGCCATGGAGCCTGATAGTGGGACGTCAGTTTACTCTCAATGTCCAGATTCGAGACCGCTGGAAACAAGACAGAAAAAAATGACAAGCTCAGAAATCTGGATAAAATCAGGATTCCTATTAGAATAAAATAAATAAATAAATAATTGCGCCTCAAATGTCATATTGGACAATCAACATGTCATGAATTTTGTAAAATGATGCTATTTATCATTTGTTGTGATGAACAGTACAACTGAAAAAAATTGGGGTTTTTATGTAAGAAATTAATCATTTCAGCAAGGATGCATTAAATAATGATGCATAAATCAAAACTGACAGCAGGAAGCATCAAATAAATAGCACATCAATCAAAATGGACAGGTTTATAAAGTTAAAAATGACTTTTTTTATTCCAAATAAATTCAAAAATATTCTATGCACCAAAAAAAAACCCAACATAATAATATTATTAGTCATACATTTCCTTAAGCAGCAACTCGTATATTCATATGAATTCTGAATATATTACATTTAACTAAAGCCAAAAATTTAAACGCATATTTGTTACTTGAAATAAAAACATTGTTAAATGAATTTAGTTTATATATTTATACTGTGTCTCAGCTATTATGTAAGCCAGGGGTGTCCAAACTCGGTCCTGGAAAGCCGGTGTCCTAGAGAGTTTAGCTTCAACCCTAATCAAACGCACCTGAACCAGCTAATCAAGCTCTTACTAGATATACTAGAAACTTCCTGGCACGTGTTGAAGCAAGTTGGAGCTAAACTCAGCAGGACATTGGCCCTCCAGGACTGAGTTTTGACATCCCTGATGTAAGCAAAGAGTTCTTACTTATTTCCCTTAATGAACTAAAAAGAACAAAACCAAAATTATAATCACAGTATTATTGTTTATTTCTATTCCTGTTAATGTTTTTTTTAACATTTTAAATAGGTTAATACACTTTTGTTATATAAGCAACACCAAATTCGTTCAAACTAAATAGAGTAAAAAACTAAAAAATTACCAAACTAAAAATGGAAATGGAAAAAATATAACTCAAAACTCAAACTAGGGCTGCACGACATTGGAAACTACACTGCAATAATTTGTCTTTCTGCCATATATGTTGCGACATTAATGTCATTTTATAAGATGATTTTAATAACAAAAAATAATAAAAAAAATAAACAAATGACAAGCATAAACGAATACAATAGATACAGATGAAATAGACTGGTTTTCTGGATATTCTAACAGTTACATTTCAAAATAACAATGTCATCAGAAGTAAAACAACATTGTGTAGTCTTCATTGCAATAAAAAAATACCAATAATCTTTGTTAAAAGCTCCAATTTTTATAACTTTTTGTGCCCAAATAGTTTAAACTCACATGTCTTGAAATAAATTAGATCACTGTAGTAGGGTGAAACTTGCTTATTTTTATTGCTGTTAAACTATTTCCTGGTTAATTATAATCACAAGTCAAAATTGCAGATTCTGACTATTGCATATTTGCACATTGTGATAACAATGCTGAAACGATATATTGTACATCCCTAACTCAAACCATTAAAACTTCAATAATAAGTTATAATAGTTAGTGACATTAGAATAAAATGACTGCAACAGTATTTCGCAATAACGTTTCTCCTGTAGTTCTGACTAAATGAATGCACATTTAATGAGCAAAAAAAGAAAAAACAACAAATCTTACCATCCCCAAACTTTTGAACAGTAGTGCAAGTTTCCATATTCATTCTCTGTACTCAATATCATCAATTACAGGACAACAAATCACATTGTAGGTAGAGTAAGGTGAAAGACAGCCTCATCAGTGTTTTCTCTATCTCTCTCTCTCTCTCTTTTCCTCAGCTTCCTGTTTGCTCATCTCCTCTATAAAGGAGCATCTGCCCATCAGTATTCAACGTGCACCGGTTCCCTTGAACTACCCAGAGTCATCTGTATCCAAGCAACCCTTCATATCTCATTTACAACCAATTAGCAGATCCTTATCAGACCGCCATCAGCACAATAAAAGCACAAACGCATTTCCTGTCTAAGGCCACGTTTACACTTCTGCGTGTTTCGTTTTAACACAGCATTTTAAAATGAAAATGATCCTTGTCCAAACTGGACAAGAAAAGATCTCCAATCACACTACATGAGCAATAACACACATCAGAGGCATAAAGCGGCTTTCAAATTATAATTCAAATTTATTATACGTAGAAATCTAAAATGAAACACAAATTATTTACATTTAGTCATTTAGCAGACGATTTTATCCAAGGTGACTTACAATTGAGGAGGCATTCGGCAATTCAACAAGAATCACACAAGTGCTAATTAGGACTGCATATTGTGGATATGAAGGATATTGTGATATGAATTAGGGTTGGGCCAATAGACGATGCCAATGCCATCGCCGATGGCCGACAAACTTCACGATGCTGAGCCGACATCGCGATCCATCCCCCCGCCCCACATTTATATTGATATATAACTTACTATTTGCATGTCATCTTAATAGCAATAACGGTCTCTTCATGAGCCGTGTTAAATTTTACATATAGCTGCCACTTGCACGGCTGACAGCATCGTGAGGATTAAATGAAGGATTATACAGTACCTCTCGTGCTTAAAATGTGTAGATTCAGTGGTAAACGCTGTTACCTGCAAACTCCGTCCCACAGACTTTACAATGAATGGCTTTAGTTATTTTCATAGCACACTTGAAGCCACTGGAAGTTTTTATCCCTCTTGAAAAAGTGTAAATGGTGGATTAACATTCAGCACATGATCACTAATAAGATGTGCCATTATTAGTAACTTTAGGTGGTTTCTAAAACAAAATCTGTCAGTGTTATTTTCATTCTCTCATCTTCAGCGCTTCACATTTTAGCGGTTGTAGCCTCTGTCATCTGAAGGCAGAAGGCATTGACTAAGTGATTGACAGCTGATATTAACCAATCCATTCGCATTCAGTTCTAGAGCAGTGGGCCAATAAGAAGAGCACAAAGGCGGGGCAAGCATTGCAGGCTTTTTTTACTTTAGCAAGTTCACATAACAACTGTTTTAATCTGTTCCTGAGCCCTGCTTTTGGCGTTTTTAGGTGCAAAGATGCATTCTGCATAAATGTCTCCTAAATCCGCGCACACGGTGAGGATTTTGCAGTGAAAACAGTAAAAATGTATGCACTCGCAAAAATGCTTCCAAATATATTTTTAGGTCGCATAGATAAAATTTCAGGCGCATATGCAAGCAAAACGGCCAAGCCCTAGCATCTTTACTTGTTATTATTTCCTCATAATAATATTAATAAAATGAGGAAGTTATCCTCATAATATAAATACAATTTCACCAGATGACTTCATATCTCTATTTGGAAAGAATGAATAATGTTAGATCAATTGGGCTGATTCTGCAGTGGGAGTGCATCTCCATAAAATCTAATAAACAATCTATACATGTCCCCCACACATTTTCGTTGTTGTCTGTGCTATTTGCAGTGCGTTTCTGCATTTGCATGTGTTGTGAGTATTTTCATGCACGTGTTTAGTCAATGATTGATGAACTGATGTTTACTATTTGCATCTCCATAAAATCTAACAAACATTCTGTAAACGTTTTGGGGTTCACCAACACATTTTCATTGTAGTCTTTGCTATTTGCAGTGCATTTCTGTATATGCATGTGTTGTATTTTCATGCATAATAATCTATAAATACAATCAAGAAGAAGATACAACAAAAATAAAGTGTTTTATCATTTCCCGAGTCTAACAGTACTCAAGTACAGTAATTGAATGATAAAAAATAAAATAATTCAATAAAATGGATGGTAGTTAAGGCCACAAATGGTCACCAACGGTACAATTTCTTATGCCTCTATGTTTTAAAATCATTATTCAATCACAGGCATCAAAAACACATGAAATTATAAATTATAATACAAACGCAACTTTGCATATCCTGCGATGTGTCTATTGTTGTGGTATCAATGCTGAAATGATATATTGTGCTAATTGTACAAAGAAACCGTAATGAGAGTAATGGGGGAGTGTTTTTTTTTTCTACAGGTGGTTTGTTAAGCCCACTCACCTGTGTGAAGCACACTTCATAAATGCATAGATTTTTTGTTTTTGTAAGAAAGTGGCTGGTGCAAATGTGAAAAACTACTACAGATGGTTTGTCAAGCCCACTCACCTGTCTGAGGCACACTCAGTTTGCGGTTGTCATATTATTATTAAAGGGCACCTATGATGAAAATCATCTTCTGTAAGTTGTTTGGACAGAACTGTGTGTAGGTACAGTGTGCCCACAGTCATATTAGAGTGATAAAAAACACTAAGTCTCATTTTAAAAATTTCCTGATGTTAAAATAGGATATAAATCCCTCCCATTTTGAGGTCAACCACAACTTGATGTAGGAGTGCGGTTTCCCCACCCACCGATTTGATTGACAGCCACGTATTAACATGTCTCTGTAGTAACGCGTATAATCATATCAACAAGACAGGATGTGCTCAAAGCAGCTGGGATTAAAAGATCTGTTCAGCTCACTGTGATCATCAATCATCATCAAATGTGATGAAGAATGAGTTTTACAAGTTAAAACATTTTTAAAACAGTTTAAAACAGCCGCGTATCAGTACAATTATAAAAGAAGATGTTTCAATCCCGGTTTGAGGACGTTAAATCAGGTTTATTTTGTACATTAACATAACGCAAACCAATACAGCAGTGTATATTAACGCGTCACATTTGTCGTGCAAAAACAGTGCCAAGTTAAACGCGTGCACTGTGTGTGTGTGTGTGTGCGTGCATGAACTTTGTAACGACATTGTGTGTGACTCATCGTCGCAGAGAGGCTTGAATAAACTGCACAACAAATACATCAAATAATCATTGGGAAAGTTCTTACTGTAGTGTTTCTCACAAACGTTACATGGGATCTGGTTCCTTCATGTTTGTCACTGTGCAGTTTATCTGACGCAGCCGAGGCGGAGATTGAGGCACACTCTGACAGGCACATGGAAACAGTGGGCGGGGGGAACTAGCATTAAAGACACAGGCCACAAAAACAGCTACATCATGTTCAGAGCAGAATTCCAATATTCTGAAAGGTATAATAAATAATCTGATGGGTGTTTTGAGCAGAAACTTCACAGACACATTCTGGTGACACAAAAGAAAGGGATAAAATATGTGCCCTTTAAATTCAACTAATCAATTGTCTCTCATTTAGAACAAATGCAATTGTTTTCATGATATTTTATCAACCAAATGTTACATAGAGAATATCTTTATTTTTATATTACAATTTTTGTATTTTTGGTTCATATATTTTCTCATTATAACAGGAAATCAAGTTAAAATACTCTTTGATTTCAGTCATACACATAAAAGACATCATTCAAAACTTTAATGAGTATACTTTTTGTGTATTTTAAAATAAAGACAACATACAGGATTATCTTGAAGTGAATTGAAGTGCACAAAAATAAACAAAACCCTATGTAATGGTCATATGATCAGGTCTTGACGAATCAGCAAAGGGCACACAATAATCGCAGTCCACAGTGAATGTAGGCCTCTGATTTCAAAATTTAGCATTTGCTTTGTCTATGCTTAAAACGCAACACCAGACTCTTCAAACAGGGTCTACAGTGTTTCCAAAAGTGTCCTTTTTTGAGGGTCAAAAACTCTTGAGTAATGTGGATGCCAAGCATAAATGTAGCAAAAGATGTGTGTTAAATAGAAAAAAGCACTAGTGTAAAACGTAACCTCAGAAGACCACAGAGAGCTGATCATGATGGACGCTTACAAAAACACTGCAGTTTATGACTACAGACCCTTTGTTGTATGTGAATGGAACAAAAGGCATAGGGCATATTTACTCTGAAGTGTAACACAAAACAGAAATGGCATTCAAACTCTGAGAATATGTTTTTTTTTCTTTTCAATTTTTGAGAGGATGCCCAAAAGGGGTCTCATATTTCAGACAGCGAAAGAAAACATTTTAGCACTTATTAACTGTGATGTAAACCATGACAATAACAGTCTTAGTTTGACTGAAAGAAAAGTATCACACACACATGCACCCATACACATGTACAGACATCTGGTAACCGAATAAAGGTCCTTTCTATAACTCTGACCACAACCAGAGATCCATTCAATGTTTTAAGTGGTTTCACTCAGCAATGCAAACCTGATATCTGCGTTTTACACTGATAGATGTATTTTTATGTTTAAAGATAATCTGTACTGATGAATGATGAGACATTCATTAATTTATTCTTTTTCCTTCGGCTCAGTCCCTTTTTTAACCGGGGTAACCACAGCGGAATGACCCACCAACTATTCCGGCATATGTTTTAGGCAGCGGATGCCCTTCCAGCCGCAACCTAGTACTGGGATACACCCATACACGCACACTTTACACTACGGCCAATTTTGTTTACCCAATTCTTTGAACTGTGGGGGAAACCTGAGCACACACAGGAAACCCATGCCAACATAGGGAAAACATGCAAACTCCACACAGAAATGTCAACTGGTCCAGCTGAAACTTGAACCAAAGGCCTTCTTGCTGTGAGGCGACAGTGCTAACCACTGAGCCATCGTGCCACCAATGATGAAACGACTGAAGACAAAAAAAGTATACGTTTTCACAGTTGCAATGCATTTTTTGGGTGAAAGGGAAATTTTTTTTTTCCCCAAACATCTAATTTAATTTAATTATGCACTGTGGAACCCAAAAAGTTAGGTAACTCAAACCATTTAAGGAAACCGATTGCAACAAACCATTTAAGTTCAAAAACTAATCCAAATGAGTACTGTAAACTTAATCCATTTGAGTAAATGAAGCAATTTGAGCACAGTAAACCCAATAAATAAAGAGTTAGGTAACTCAAACCGCTTGAGGAAACTAATTGCTACAAACCATTTACGTTCAAAAACTAATCTATATGAATACTGTGAACTTACTCCATTTAAGTTGAAGTAATGAGGTATTTATTTAACATATTACCCTCAACACTGAGTTTAAAACTCTTTTCAAATGAGTAGAATTAACTTTCAGTCAATTTTGAGTTCACTACACTCATTTCATTTGATAAAGTTGACTGTTGGGATTTACAGTGTATATTCATTATATATTTTTACCAGAATTTACAGAAGACAGACACTAAAATGCCATGCAGTGTAACAATAATTCAATTGATCAATACACCATTAAATAAAGTGAGGTAACCTCACAATCTATAAATTATTAAATTATTTCAATCAGCTGGCTGTAGAAAACATGTAATAAGAAAAAAATCCTCTGAATTTTGTGATATTTGGGAGGTGGTTTTGAACTTTGTGAAAAATAGAGAGAAGCTTTGGAAGTCCGAAGTTGTGGAATGTGAATTGGTGTTTAATTCGAATTTTTTAAAATTTATTTTTTGATATTTGTTTGTTTTTTAATTATTATTATTTTATTTTTAATTTTAATTCAATAACAATTCATTTAATTATTTTTTCCATAAGCCTGGTATGTTTTTCGGTATTGGGGTTTGATTTGTTGTAAAACCTTAATTAACGTAATAAAGACATGTTATACGAAATGTCAGCTAAATATTTCAGAATGGCTTTAACCACTTGTCTCATTAAGGCATCTGATGGACACATTACTGATGGATTCAGACCTGAGCCAGTGTGAGGAATGTAAATCTGGATTAAGAGCATTCACGCTTCAGTCGAAATGAAGAGGCTCCCATTGATAGCATGTCTATAGTAATATTTTGTCTCTGGGCCACTTTTGGTTTTCAGTTGTTTAAGCACCTTATTAAATTTCCTTGTGGGTTTCTTTTTCAGTTCTGTTAGCAATATGGGAAATCCCCTGACTTCAGTGTCTTAGTGAAACTAGAGTACAAGTAAACCAGATAAAAGCACACCAAATCAGTTTGCTCAAGATAACACACAAAAACTGTTTTCCTTTATCTGTGTAATCCAGGGGTGTCCAAACTCGGTCCTGGAGGGCCGGTGTCCTGCATAGTTTAGCTCCAACTTGCTTCAACACACCTGCCTGGAACTTGCTAGTATACCTAGAAAGAGCTTGATTAGCTGGTTCAGGTGTGTTTAATTGGGGTTGGAACTAAAATATGTAGGACACCGGCCCTCCAGGACCGAGTTTGGACATCCCTGGTGTAATCGGTGTAAGCATGAAGCAATTAGTAAAGCTAGATTTCTAATATATTTATATATATATAATTCTAACAATATACTCTACTGAGGAGAATACATGGGCTATTATTAAAATTATGACATGCTTATAACATGCTTATATAACATCTCATAACATGCTTTTTTAAACATTAAGACAGGTTTTTAGGAAAGCCAATACAAATATGTTACTTCCAAAGACAATCCAGAATGAAAAAAAAAAATAGTTTACACTAACACTTTCAACCTAGGCTCATTCTGAAAACGTACCCCTATATACATTTCTGTAGAGTGCCAAATACGTCCCAGAAGATACGCTTTTTTGCAGTTTTTGTTTTTGCGAATCCACCAGAGGCCGATGTATACGCTTTTTGAGACCTCAAATTTCTAACCCACCCTCCTCCTTCCCTAAACCCAACCAATAGTGTTTTCAAAAGCACCGATTGACCCGCCCACCCACTTCCCTAAACACAACCGACAGTTTTCAAAAGCAAAAAAAGAAAAGTCCTTGCTTGATTTTTACCACGTTTTCAGATTTTATCACATTCTCACCCTGTTATTTACTTGTTTATTTTATTTTTTGGTTTCTGCTTTTGTATTACCTACTTTCTGGAACCGTTCTTCGCCGGACTCAAACCCCGTTGTTGTGGTCAACTCCTCTCTGCATCTCAAGTCTGGTAAACGCAAAAATGAATGGCGTCATACCGCCCCGTAACGTTCGTTTTAAAGACGAAATGCAGCCATACTTTCTTCTGGCTACATGATTTGCGATCTCCAGAAATGTATTGACCTTATTGTACAATGTGGAAGTGCGCTCGTTTTTGCGATTGTTTTAGAACTTCCGATTCAGTTGCCTATGGGAGAAATGACTAGGAATGTTAAACGGCAGAAAACGATCAAACTACTCGCTCTACAAGTGTTTGCATGACTATACATAAAAAGTCGAATAATATAATAAGAAAATATAAGTTTGTAACATCAAGCAGCATAACGAGCTGTTTTTAACCTCTAAAAATGAATGGAAGTGAATGAGACAGTCTCGACCCAAAAAGATTCAAATGGCTGCGCCCACTCGTACGCGGAGAATAAGGTGAATATAGGGCTACGTTTTCAGAATGAGCCTATGTTGAACACTTTTCATGTCTGAAATTGCATTGCATGGCTGAAAAGGTACTAAATATGAACTTACTCCACATTCTAGAGAGTATGTATATGGGTAATGTAAATGATATTTGGACAAACTGCATTTGACACGTTGTTATTGACGCCTGACCTACCAGTGTCAGTTACATTGCTCTATTATCACTCACAAATCCTCTCCTGTGGCCTTATGGGATAGTAAACTTGTCACACTTCAGAATCACACCAGAAGTATTTAATATCATTTAAGTACTTTACATCTACTGATTTACAAATATGATGAACACTTCTTATTTGGCACACTATTTTTGTCTACTATATCACAGGGAGGGAAGCATTCAATTTCAGATTTCGCATAAAACAATCTCCCATTAATTATCTGCTAACTGTTTAACAGAAGTTTCGTTCTAAGCCCAGCCTCTTACCGCTCCTCCATTAGGACGAGTGCTGTAATGATGTGTGAATGCGGTGAAAAGACTCTATTACTCAGCACCTCTGCTATTCAATTGCTCCTGCCCTGCACTATCACTGATCTTCATGCGGCACAACATACATGACCTCCACTTTAACCATTCCCAGTGCAATCCTGGACACGTCATTCAATTGCAAATGAGTTCAAATCAGAGGAATCATGCTTTGTAACATTGTAAAGTTGCACATAGCATGATGTAATACAATAGTCCAAAGCTTGTTTCTACTTGTGCATATGAAGAACACTATTTTTTCATGCATATACATACAAATTCAATCACAAAAGTATTAGGTCTCAATATTCGGTGCACTGAGACCGCAGTTGATTCCGAGAGGAGAGTTCAATTCATCTAAAGAGGTCAATGCTTGGTACGCTGCAGTATAATTGCACCAGATTGCAAGCTAAACCAGTTCAAAGGTTAAAGCGATGGATATGTTGTATATTCGCATTCATGAACACCTGCATTCACCTCTGCAGGAAACCTAGATCACTCTCCTTGTCTAAAATTCAGCCGTCTTACCTGTTGTTCCTCCTCTCTGGCCTGTGTTTTTACTAGCTCTCTTTGTCCTCCTCCTCTTTTTTAAGCCACAGCCAGGTATCTTCCTCTGAGAGTTTCCCATCTCTCCCTAGACTGATCATACAGAATGAAGGACTGAAGGATTCTGCTTGCACTACAGCAAGACTTGAAGAGCTGCTCTCTCTCTTTTTCCCTCTCTCTCTCTCTCTACTTCTTTCTGTCTCCAGCAGGTGCACAGTCAGCAATGTGAGTCAGGACTCTGCCAGCAGCAAGGCAAAGAAAAGTACTGACAAATCCCTAATTAGGAGTACAGAAGGGCAATACGGTGAGAAAAAAAATCTAATTAAAATAATGTAACAGCAAAATATGCACTGTTATACAAGTATAGAATATACAACCACAATCCTGTTTACAAAACATCACAATTCCATACTAAAGGATACAAGTACTAAGGATTCCATACTAAAGCTACTACTCTAGGTGACATTTTTCTGTTCACTTTGCATTAAACATTTAACTTTTATAACCCTGGTTCTCGCATTTTTTATATGGTAAAATTGCTAATGGTTTGTGAGATCAGCCTAATTTAGGCAGTCATAGAAAGTGATTTTTGGCTGATAATACAGATTTGTTTATGATCTATCAAAAAAAAAACTTAAATAGGATTTTTTCAAACACAAAAAAAAAACTAAATAAAGAAACTAAATACCTATAAACTAAAGTGAGGTCCTGTGACCATTTGGCTCTATTTTGTGACCAAATTATTTAATTGCCAAAAATAAATTTTTCAAAATTATAGATTTATCTTTTATACCAAAAATCATCAGAATACTAAGTAAGAATTGTGTATAATTAAAAAATATTTTGGCGACGCGGTGGTGCAGTGGGTAGCACGGTTCAAAGACATGCACTATAGGTGAATTGGGTAAGCTAAATTGGCCGCAGTGTATGTGTGTGATTGAGTCTGTATGGGTGTTTTCCAGTGATGGGTTGCAGCTGGAAGGGCATCCGCAGTGTAAAACATATGCTGGATAAGTTAGCTGTTCATTCCGCTGTGGTGACCCCAGATTAATAAAGAGACTAAGCAAAAAAAAAAAAAAAAAATGAATGAATCATGGTAAGGGTTAGGGTTTTCTCTCTCTCTCTCTCTCTCTCTCTCTCTCTCTCTCTCTCTCTCTCTCTCTCTCTATATATATATATATATATATATATATATATTTATTTATTTATTTAAATTATCAGATTCAATATTTGGTCAAACAATGTCCCATCCTAATAAACAATATATAATATGCATCAAGGGAAAGCTAATTTGTTCAACTGTTAGATAATGCATACATCTCAATTTCCAAAAAAATACACTTATGCCTGGTTCCAGGGTAACATTTATTAATCATATCAGGTTAATGTTAATAAAATTAATTAAATTTTCAGCCTATGTCAATATGGCAACCCAGAGTCATTCTGAAAACATACCCCTGTATACATTTCTGGAAAGCGCAAAATAAGTCCCAGGAGCTACGTCTTTTTTTTTGCAGTTTTTGTTTTTGCAAATCTACCAGAGGCCACTGTGTACGCTTTTTGAGATCTCAAAATTCTATCGCGAGTGCTATTTGTGCCTGCTGCGGTTCTCGCGTAAATCCGAGGCCGCTGTCGACTGACTGTTTGACTGACTGACTGATCAACTAACCCACCCTCCTCCTTCCCTAAACCCAATCAATAGTGTTTTCAAAAGAACCGATTGACCCGCCCACCCACTTCCCTAAACCCAACCGACAGTTTTCAAGAACAATCCAGAAAAAGAAAAGTCCTCGCCTGATTTTTACCATGTTTTCAGATTTTACTACATTCTTACCCTGTTATTTACTTGTTTTATTTTTTTGCTTGTTTTTGTTTCACCAGCTTTCCGGAACTATTCTTTGCTGGACGGAGGTAAGCTGTCGGCTGGTAAGCGTAAAAAGGAACGGCATCATAACGCCCCGTAGCTTTCGTTTCGCAGAACGAATTGCAGCCATATGTACTTCTGGCTTCATAATTTGCGATCTCCAGAAATGTATATAGGGCTATGTTTTCAGAACGAGCCTATGTTGCAATATGGCTGCCAATGTATTCAGAATCTCACAAAAACAGCAAACTATAAAAGATACCAGACTACATTAAATAGTCCACAGGTACACTTGCAAATTTAAAAGACCATTTACATACCTCGATGCTAAACAGTATAGGCATTTATTTAAATCCAAATGTGAGCTCATTCACAGATATTCAAACAAAGGATATTTTGATGCTACACAAATGATCAGTTGCAGTTCTTCTTTTATTAATACAGATGCTCTAGTCATTAGCAGTCAGAGCGCTAGCATGGCTGAATCTAGGTCAAGCTTGCCCAGCAGAGCTCAGAGAAAGACACTGCTGAGATCTTGCTGCAGAAGATCAAATAATGGATTGATCTATTGGTAGACTTAATATTAAAAGCATTTAACCAGAAATATGAGAAACCCTCATGCACTGATGAATGATAAGCTGCATTGTTTTGGCTAACGGGAGACTGTTGGACATCGAGTGTGTCTATGTCTGTGATGGGGGCTGGGAGACTCACAGCTGGTCCCTCTGCATGAGTGCTTAATACCCACTGACACTACACTGCACTAACAACTCTATGGACTACGTATATCAATATATCCGGGCAGCTTTGAGCAGCACTATCCTTCCCTCTACAGCAGGGGATCTCAATCTTTGCATCACTTGAACTTTGTGTGACCTGGATAATTATAAATACCCACTGATATTAAGACACTTGTAAATGTAATATTTGAATTAGTAATAGTTTTAAAGAAATTATGAGAAATGATCTTTTCATCTTTCCTTTTAATGAAGAATCATGGATACATCACATTTTCCAATACATTTTAGAATCCTTTTTTTTTTTGTTCATAGGAAAAAATAATATGTCTTATAATATGCTAATTATCCCAATGACACACATTCAGTCCCACACATACCCACACTCTGCTAGCGTTTGAAGGGAAAGGCACGTTCACGTTTTACCAGATCCAGCACTTCATATTTGGCATTGTTACTTGTCGAAGTCATTACGAACAGGCAGAAGATCTGGACGAATGACGAATCATTTAAACGACTCTGAGTCGAATGTTTTATTAAAAAAGTTTATATTTTTAAACAATGTGCATTTTCAGATGTAAACCTCAGCTGGATGTTTTCATTTACGTAGTGCTTTGTTGCACACAGCATGGAAGCTCATTTTCGAAAACCCAAAATAGGAGCTCTTTAAATATAAATCTGGAGGACAAAAGTGTCGATTTTTTGGTAATTGAGATTTATGCATTTTGCATGAAATGAAATAAATATATTTTCTATTGATGTGTACTTTGTTTGAATATGTCAATATTTGGCCAAGACACTATTTGAAAATCTGGATTCTGAGAGTTAAAAAAATTTAATACTAATAAAATCATCTTCCAAGTGGCCAAATTAAGTTCTTAGCAGTACATATTATTAATAAAAAATGGAGTTTTGTTATATTTATGGTAGAAAGTATACAACATATCTTCAGAAAACTTTTTTTTTTACTTTATATATATTGTTTTTTACCCATACCAGTGTTTTTTTTTTGGCTACTGCCAAAATATACCTGTGCTCCAGGGTCACATTTATTAGCACAACATAAATGCATCTGGAAAAAAGTTTAATTAATTTTCAATGTTGTTTCCCCTCTGATTCTGAATTTATATCTTGCAATTATGATTTCTTTTATAAAAATATTAGTTTATCAAATTTTTTTTAACCAAAATTCTGACTTTTTTAGTTTTTTAGAAATTCTAAGAAATCAGAGACATGACAAACAAACAATTAGAAGAGAATTTCTAGAAAAAATGTTGCAAATATCTTATAGTTTTTGTTCCATTGCAGAAACAAACATCATTAGTAACAAAGAACCTCAAAAGAGTAATTAACACCTTCCCTCATACCGTAAATGTACATTACCTTAAATTCATATCAGTTGATCCTGAAATCATATCACCAGCGTGTGTTTAAAGGGGGTCTGTGATAAGATAAGCCTGATCTGAGGACGCCGCTGCTGGCTGGAGGGTGAAGAATGAGGAGCCCAGTTGAGACTTGACTTCTAGACCTTTACAAATGAGCCATAGCAGAACCACTGAAGCATAATGACTGACCGCTGCCTGTAGTGCTGACCAATGCACACACATACACTGCCACTTCACAACACAAACTCATTGCACAACAGCCAAAACATTACAAATGTGATATTGGGTATATGGATACATTTTTTGAAAGCTACTTATAAATCTGACTCCTGTTTAAGCACCACCATTTTACTCCGCTGCTTTTCCTCTGCAAATAATAGAGGAGAGCAATAAACAGATTTCAGACAGAGGATAAGCAGATCAGATGGGCTGTTGAATTTAGATGTAGGGCAGCACTGTCTGTTTTGCCTCTCTCACACACATACACACAACCGCTTTAATAAAGTCTTCTTCGCGCCAGTGTTAGAGTTTAATAATTCAGATTTACTTAAAGGGACAGTTCCCCCAAATTTGAATTCCCTCATGATGTTTTAAATGTACTTTATTCAAAATTCTTCACATTTATTTTGCATGACATTCTTAATTCATAATGAAAATGAGCATTTAAAAGCACCACAAACAGAGTCTGTATAACTAACTTTCCTGACACCATTCAATAGATACTTTGATACCAATGTCTACTGTACATAAACTGTCACAGCATGTGGATTCTTTAAAGTGTCTCACTGTACAAATAACACCAAGTAGAAATACAGTTTCTAATATCAAATAACAAACTCTGCATTTATCTTTTGAATGTAATTAGATAAAATGTAGGGCTGTGATGTATATTGTAATAGCTGTTTTATCAATGAGCATATTCTTATAATTGAGCATATTTTTTCCCCTTATGTATACAATGTATGGAGACCCGTTTATGCCAAGTTAATTACAACTTGCATGCATTTAAGAAGAAATTGATAAAACTGATATAGATTTAATAAAATAAGAAGCTAATTTGTTAGATAAGAATAATTTTTCTGCAAAAATGCCCCAAAAATAAATATATAAGGGTGAAAATGTCAGATATATCTTATGTTTTATATATATATATATATATATATATATATATATATATATATATATATATATATATATATATATATATATATATATATATATATATATATATATATATATATATATATATATATATATATATATATATATATATATATGTGATGAGTGCTTAATTTGTAAATTCCTGAACAAAACCAGGAAATAAAAGTTACCGTGGCCGACGTCCACCAAACTATTTCAGTTTTCCGAACAAGTTCCCGAAACATGACGTCAATAAACGGTGATACCGCATAAAGGAGCATCACATTTCTGAACGGTCTTTTAATATTTTGTGCCATATAATGTTATAGGTCAGTCATGGTTATGAAATCATGTAGCTACAAACATAAAACGTATGAACAATCACTATTCAGTTCATTTCACTATTAAGTGCCAAGTCAAAAATAATAATTAATGACTAATTAAATGAATAATTAAATCTGGACTTTACTAGAACTTCTATGTTAAGCGGCTTTGCCACAATCTACATTGTAAAAGCGCTATAGAAATAAAGATGAATTGATATTAACTGAATTGAATGACTCACTGAGTCTAATCTTCAAGAAGACCTCGCACTAACCTCTTCTGTCATGTTTTCTGGCTGACTTGAGATAATTGTGCTTCTGTCTCCTGCTATCCTGATCCATTCGTGCAGTTTCATCTTCTCGAGATCTCTTTTGATCAAGGTCATTATCAGATTTACTTGTGGTTTTAAAAATGAAAATATGCTTGGCTGCCATTTTGCCATTTTAAAAATACAAATATTATTTACTGTAGGTAGGCCCCTATTCCATTTATTTATTTTCGCTGCTCACTGCGCGCGAAACAATAATCACCAACCAATAAGAGTGATTGTAAACATAAGAAAGCTGATGGACTGAAAATATTGTTGAGGGCCGTCATCTGTGTGTGAGTGCACACACAATCCACACAGCTTTCCCTTGGCGCTCATTTTGTCTTTCTCTCTCTCTCTCTCTCTCTCTCTCTCTCTCTCTCTCTCTCTCTCTCTCTCTCTCACACACACGCACACACACACAATATCTGACATTTTCCAAAACAGGATCCGGCAAGATCCGGCTCAAATTAAGCACTGTTTGTGATGCTGAGTCTGATTACACTGAACTATTTAATAAACAAGAAGTTAATAGTTATAAGAGTTATGTTTTAAAAACACTTTCACAAAATGTCATTTTAATACTCAAAATCTCAATATTATAATTCTACAGGACATCGAGAAAAAAAAAAAAAGACAACAATCAATCAATATGGCCAATGCTGTAATTCAGCATGCAACAACACATCACTTTACAGTGTGAACAACTGCATGCTCCAACACGTCAGACCAAACATGGACAGACACTCTGTGACAGATACATCATCATCACTATGGCAGGCTAAGCTGCTAAAGACAACCTCAGATAGAGGAAAACAAGCGCAGCGCATGGATTACATACAATGTAAAAAATGATGTTCAAATTCATAATGTTTTTTGAGTAGGATATAAATACAACTTTAGTCTTTCTTCTTCAAAAATATCACGTCTAATTCAACGTGTTACAGTTTATATGAACAAATGCCCCATGCCATTTTTGCAATGTATTACAGGGGGAAACCTGAAAAGAAGATGCAGTTGTATCTCAGTCATTTTATAGAGTTCCAGATACAAAACAGCCGTGATCCTCATCTCAAGATTATTTAAGATAGGAAAATGAAAAACCACAAGAAGACACACACAACGGCATTATCTGATTGGACGCTCTGCAAAGGAATGCACAGAATGACATACCTCTCGATCTGACAGGAACACAGCAGGCAAAAGCCATTGTTCGGGAAGGACAGCTACGTCCAACTGCTCCTTAGCCAGGTCAACTTTCCTCCAACACTCATTCCGTATCGCCTTCATGCGTGCAGAAACATGCTATGGAACAAGCTCACCTGCTGCGGTGTGCAGCCGCTCAACCACAGCAACAGACCAAAATAAACCCATCTGCAGCATCTGCACTTACACTGCTCCAGCTCTAACTCTAGTCCACCCCCTTTTTCTAAAGGCATAATGCAGGTGGTACAGTCTAGTCTACACTCTGTTTGCCCTTAATCTTCCAATGGGCCAGAGGAAGAGCTGGTCCGATGGGATATATTAATCGGGAATATAAAAAAAGACCAGTGCACTGATATGATTATTCCTGAAATACTGTCTGTATAGACTGTTATAAAGGCAAAATATTATGTTTTCTATATACAGCAAGCATATGCATCCCTACACTTAGAAGACTGAGTTATATATGTTTAAAATTTACTAGCAATATCTGAGTTAAAATTGCTTCAAAGTAAGGCCCAATCCCAATTCTATTTTTGTACCCCTACCCCTTCCATTTGGCCCTTAGTGTGAAGGGAAAGGGCTTTAAAATGTACCCCTAAAAAATGGGACAGCACTACAGCACCTGCACACATCATCATATGTCATCACGATCTCTTGCTTCATATGAGATCAGGCGATCATGACTGCTGTAGTTATTCCAGTTGCGTTTTTTTTTGGCATTTAGGCCCAATCCCAATTCTGTTTTTGTAGAGGTGTGAACCTACACTGGTCTCACGGTTCGGTTATGATAATCAAGCCATCGATTTGGTTCAATTCGATATCTCGGTGCATTGACGATGCTTTCTGATCCTTGTCAACCAAGTTCTCTTACACCTCTTTGATTGGTCACGCGCTCAACAGAAAGGGCTGCGATTGGCTCTTCCGCGCTGTGCTCTCTCTCTCTCTCTCTCTAGAGAGAGGTTACTTTCATTCTCTCAATCGCAGTGAAATAAGGGCTTTTGCTGTTCAGTGTCAGTGAAAGACTGTCCAGCAAACACACACGCAGTGAAATTGAGCACAGTTTCTGCATTTTTAAGTAGTTGGAGTGTTGTAAATACCCGCGATCGCCTCCCTTGCCATAGTAAGCTACATCGACATATCGCATATGAGATAAATGACATCAGTACATAATAACCGGTTTATTACTGAACCGATCCCGAATTGTCCACGTCTGCATTGGGGTGCACCGAAGAAACAATTCATTTTGACACCCCTATATTTTTGAACCCCTACCTCTTCCCCTTCCCCTTGGCCCTTAAAAACGAGTGTGAAGGGGAAGGGCTTCAAAATTTACCCCTAAGAATTGGGACAGCACTACAGCACTTGCACACATCATCATAAGTCATCGCAATCTCTTGCTTCATATGAGATCAGACGATGGCGACTGCTGTAGTTATTCCAGTTGTGTTGTTTTTTGTTATTTATCTTCAGGAAATCCCTGAAGGCATATATCATGTTATCATAACGATCTAATGTGGCAATAAGATCGTAACTGTACTGTGCATTTACACCGTGGCCATATTCATCTATATAAACACACCAATACAACATTTACATTATAGCAGACACTGTAAAACGCTCATTCTCAGCCACTAGACTTTTCTGACAGGGTATTCCAGTGTCATCGAGTGACAGAACGTTGTGGGACTGATGTACAAGAGTTATTACTGGGGATTATAGAGAGCGAAATCTAGCGTTTTTTATTTTAGCGGTTTTTAAAACATGATGGTAAAACATGAACACAGTTATAAAGGTATGAAAACATGTGTTTGTTTATCGTAAAAAATTGTAATATTGACAAAAAATACTAATTTGTGCATCTCTTGACTACTGGGTGCAACCATGCAGCCGTTGTAGCTGGTGTATTCTGGGAAATTTTCATACCCCTTGGTTTCAAGTGTGGTCCTGAAAAATTTCACTTTCGAGGGGTATCTAGCCCTTCCCCTTAGCCCTACACTTTTAAGCTAAAGAGAATTGGGTAAGGGGAAGAGCTAAGGGGTAGAACTGGTATTGGGCCTAAATCCCTCTCCAACAGAGTTTGAAGACCATGAAGTAACTGATTATGATACCTAAATGAGCTGCAGAATTTCACAAATGAACATTAATTTAAACCACAGTCAGAAATAAAAACAAAACAAAAACAAGTTTGTTGTGATTTTCCCTGCAAAATTCAGCTCAGAGTTTGTGTAAACTGGCATAAATGCAAAAAAATGATGAGTGTTTTATTAAAGTGCCCTGCTTTGCTATTTTAATAATTTCAGTGTTTGAAAGAGCTCATTCCAAGATTCAGTGTCAACAAACCTCTCTGCTTTGAGAGCCTACTCTGCTCTGATTGGTCAGATCGCTTTTACATTCATATAACAGATATATCACACACTAAGGTAATCTCAGAAAAATGCACACACTTCATAAAAATATATCTCAAAATCATCTAAAAATGAAATATCGATAATGTTCTATATTATTATGTCATAATTATAGCTTTTCTATAATGCTCTTTCTAGACATCAAAGTGCATGAGAGCCCCCATGTGTACATATTTGAGAATTGAACATCCATGTGTGCGTGTGCAATCATGCATTTGTGTGTGTGTGTTTGTGAAACACACCGCACTCCCCCTCCCTGGAATAATACAGACCTTCCTGCTAATCCATGTTAATCTGGTCATCCTGTGCCTGTGACCTTGGCGTCAAATGGTCTGACCGTAGGTGAGTGTTTAGTACAGACAGAATCCCATTGGCAAACATTAGAAACACAGGTCTGGTTGCTCCGGCCGGCAGCTTGTGGCTCTGCAAGATGGCCATTAACAGCACATATTCACATGCCTGGACTTGGGCAGAAGCCAAGACGGCCACTGCAATGACAGACAACTGAGGCTAAATTGCACCTATTCTGTGGTAAATTCAGGCTTAAACATAGGCAATAGTAGAGCGGATTGCAGTCCATGATAATAACAAGAGTCAATCTGCACTGCCTGGCAATAACAAGGCACCTAAATGGACACCTCATCTTTTGCTGACTTGCAGAAGTCAGAAAACATGGCCAGTTCTAACAATGGCTTCTGAGCAGCCCGTATGAAGCACACCTGTTCTGTTCATTCCTCATTGTCCTAGGTCACACCCTTCCTCTAAATTTCCATGGACTCTGTTTAATATCACCTTTTAATGTGTGCAAATGGACCAGAAACAAGCCATTCACTGTAGTTTTTCTAAAATGCACCATTTTCTTAGAGCAAAAAGTCATTAAGGTTTCACAAAAAGTCTTAAATGTCATGCCCCCCCCCACCCCTTATAAAGTCTAACAGATGTCTGCTTTCTCTTTCCAGAATACTCAAGCCCTTTTTCCAGGGATCACACTTATCTGTCTCCCATCTGTATTTCTAGTAACACTAACACACAAATATTTCTAAATATGAATAAACACACTGATATTTCTAGGGATGTCCTGAGTCAATCTCTAAGGATCAGTATTGGGGCAGATCAAAAGCAGGCTCTCCTAAACCCAATCCTGTATTTCACCACAACTGTCATACATGTGTCGTCCAGTAGGTGGTGGAAAATGCCCCTTCAAATGGTTTTTCCAGTCCAAAAGGATAGTTCACCCAAAAACGTAGTATCTGAATAGTTATTGTTTGATGATTATTAAACTTAGATGCGAGAGAGAAGCACTTAGTACAAGAATTAAACAAAGAAACAAAAGTTAATGATGATGTTTGATCATGTTTTGATTAATGATGAGTATGTTTGATCAAGAGCCATTAATTCCGAAAACATGAGATTTGTGGCTTTTAACCATAATAGAGTGAAAGTTTATTACCTGCATGTGTTTTTAAGGCTTGTGACTGCGCATTCAGGCACAAGAAATTGTACCAATTGTAACTTTATTAAACATTTATTTTATTTACCCACTTATACAATGTAATGTAATGTGTATTTGTATAGCGCATTTATTGTGTATGGCCATACACCCAAAGCGCTTCACAATCATGAGGGGGGGTCTCTCCACACCACCACCAGTGTGTAGCATCCGCTTGGATGATGCGACGGCAGCCACAGGACAACGGCCCCAGTGCGCTCACCACACACCAGCTATTGGTGGAGTGAAGAGACAGTGATAGAGCCAATTCGGTGGATGGGGATGATTAGGAGGCCATGATGGGTAAGTGGCGATTGAGGGACTTTGGCCAGGACACCGGGGTTACACCCCTACTCTTTACGAGAAGTTCCATGGGATTTATAATGACCACAGAGAGTCAGGACCTCGGTTTAACGTCTTGTCCGAAAGACGTTACAATGAAGACTATACAGTGTTATCCTACATGATTATTCAATTTATGTACCTGAATACTGTTTGACTGAGCTTTACAGTGCTTCCCACACATAGACTTTACTTGGCCGGGCTGCCAGTTGTATTAACAGCCGCCCAAGTATATTTAGTGACACATTTTTTTTATTATTATCAACATCCTTTCAGACTTTTTGTATCTGATCAATGTAACCAAACATCCACGATCGATTAAATAGTGGACAAATCTTCTCTCGTTTACCAGTTTTGTTCTGTGCCCACAAGACTTGTCAACAATCCTGCAAACCGTTTCACGTGCCCATTAGACCCACAGAAATATGCATTTTTGGGACTTTTGGGAAAATTCTAAATCTCCTAAAATGTCAGTAACTCAAGTTTTGCTTTTAATAGCTCGTATGCATTTTTGCATTACTCTTTTATTAAAGACTACTTTCCGCCTGGTTTCACAGCTGACAGCGCAAGCACAGCCGCGATACAGAGAGAAAAAAAGGAAATAATAGATTCATTTATCTAAACGACTCAGAAAAACTTTACTGTATACTCGGAGAGGATGAAATGACATCTAAACTGGCTGAAAAATATATGTACACCATTAGTGATGGTTAATCAACGCATTCGCCTTATTTAAACAAATAATAATAATAATATTAATAATAATAATAAATGTGACCCATTTAATCCCACCGGTCACAATTGTGACCACAATTTTGATAGAGATATTGTCTGTTTTTATTAACTATTCTTTCATTTATTTCTCATTTGCTGATTATTTGATTAATTTGATGATGTTAATATATTACATAGGCTATTTTATATACATCTCTAAAATTATTTGGCATTCAAATTTTGAACTTGAAAGAGAGAGAGAAGCAGATTTTTCCTGTCAGTTGGTGCACATGGCTCCTGAATAACATAAAAGTATTTCTTATTTATTTCAGACTTTTTTAACAGTCTTTACAATTTATTTTAACCCATTAAAAAGAAACAGTGTCATAATAAATACAATTATTATTAAAAATGAAATTATGTTTTGTTTGTCATATTCATGTTTTAATTCATGTTTATATATATAGTGCTTTTTACAATGTAGATTGTGTCAAAGCAGCTTAACATAGTTCTAGTAAAGTTCAGATTTCAGTGTGGTTGAAATTTCACTACTGAAAGTTCAAACAGTGTAGAGCAAATCCACCGAAGCGCAGCTCCACAAGTCCTGATCCGAGCAAGCCAGTGGCGATATAATTAACTATTTATGTGATTTGGGTAAATGATGTGTTTCAATCCGGCTACCACCGCAAATATATTTCAAACCTGTGGGAAGCACTGCTTTAACCTTTTTCTTCGCTCTCCTGTATTTATCTATACTTTTACATTTTTTATTATGTTTTATGCATGATTCACACCCAGAATAATCCAAAATCAGTCTAAATAAATTAATTCTTTCCTAATAGATCTATTCAAGCTATCTGGTGAAATTGTATTTATATCTCAATATATATATTGCTGGAAAAACAAAATATAGTTATGTTATATTTTTCCAATATCGTGCAGCCCTACAATAAGCATTATGTGGGAATTTTAACCACATGGCTCTTGTCAATTAAAAACCGTACCAGATAATGGGTCAGTAACAAAATACATAATATACTGTATGAATGTTTATACTGCAGATGGGAGTCAAGATACTCTCATTTCTCCCTTTTTTCTTTACATGAAATCTAGTATTTTCTCAACACTGGCCCCTAGTGCTTGAAAAGAGATACGACTTAATTTGGCTATGAGGCTTAATACTCTGAGTAATACAGTCGTCTTTAATGCAGCATGTTAAAATAAAGTAATGCACAAACAAATAAATGCACAAATGGCATGATAGTAATCTGAAGTAATCTGAACAAAACCGTGTGTTATTTTTTAACCTAAATAAACAGAATCCAATACTTAATCACATCATACTGAATGAATTGACCTTCTGACAAACTTTTTCTTTTCATAAACTGAGAGGACAACAAAGAGATGGACAAAAAAACAACAGATGGCGGGACAGGGACTTATCAGTGTTTGTGATCAGAGTCACACACCTCTAAGGTAAAAAAGGCGGCAATCTGTCATTTACAACACAAGATCACAGAGCACGTCATCAGCCACGACACCTCAGCTCTTCAGGCTCAGTTTACAGCAGGATGAGGCTAATTATGCTAATCACAAAACTACCTCCAGACATGACCCTTACAAAGCCCAAATTAAGAGCAAGTGTGCACATGCAGAATCAGAAATAGTGTTAATGAGGATAGCTAATGCTAAAATTGTTAGCTCCACTAGCTAGAATGAGAAATTTGCCAATACCAGCAATAAACATAATGATCAAAACAGTGATAATATAAGATGAAATGCTAGTAGATTTCTTGAAAAAAATAGGAATGCTAATGCTAGTTTTCTTCAGGTAATGTAGGTCCAGCCAGTGCCGCTAAAACAAACAAGATCATTGTTGAAAGCACCACAGAGCCACAGTTTTGTCCTCTCTGCTGACTAAACTGGGATATTTCATAGAATTAAATAAATAAATTAATTAATTAATTTAAAAAAAGTTTAGCTTTAGAGTTTAGCTTAAAGCAGTGCTCATTTGCTAGTTATGGACAGGTTGCGAAGATATCTTATGCTTGCCAAGACTGCAGTCGCTTACAAATACATTTAAAACAACAGTATATTTAATATAATATTATAATAATTTAGTTATAATAAATACAAATATTTTCCTACCACATTATATTAACATTATTATATAACATTAAACAATTATGTAATACCTTATTATTATTTATAATTGTATTATTATTATTTTTGTGATGCTAAATGAAT
Source organism: Danio kyathit (assembly GCA_903798195.1). Classification (NCBI taxonomy): domain Eukaryota; kingdom Metazoa; phylum Chordata; class Actinopteri; order Cypriniformes; family Danionidae; genus Danio; species Danio kyathit. The sequence goes on along the minus strand of LR812529.1, from coordinate 34,300,313 downwards.
TTCAAATATTAAATATTTCAATATAAATATTTAATACTTATGCTTTAAATATTATTCATTCATTTATTAATGTTCTTTTCGGCTTAATCCCTTTATTAATCTGGGGTCGCCACAGCGGAATGAACCGCCAACTTATCCAGCATATGTTTTACGCAGTGGATGCCCTTCCAGCCGCAACCCATCTCTGGGAAACATTCATACACACTCATACACTCATACCCAATTCACCTATACTGCATGTCTTTGGACTGTGGGGGAAACCGGAGCACCCGGAGGAAACCCACGCAAACGCAGGGAGAACATGCAAACTCCACACAGAAACGCCAACTAACCCAGCCGAGGCTCGAACCAGCGACCTTCTTGCTGTAAGGCGACAGCACTACCTACTGTGCCACTGCGTCGCCCGCTTTAAATATGACATTTTAAAAATAATAAAGCTAAATATTTGTATTATTCAATATTTCAGCTTTAAAATACCTTTTCTCCATAAAAATAACAATTTTAACACACTTTTATTCATGTTCAGTCATATATGCATGCCATGTCTTTTTAATAAAAAATAAAAAATGTCATTTAGAGAATAAAATGACTATTGGTCAAAATAAAATCAAGCTGTCACATTTTCAGATATGTTTATTTATACTCATTTTTAGACAATACAGTTCCAATGTTTTAACTTAGAAAGAGTTAATAAATCAATATTTGGCAGAATAACCCTGATTGTCAATCATAACAAATAAAAAAATATATATTTTGACCAACTGTCATTTCCTAGAGTGTTCCGATAACCCTAAAACTGAATGTCAATATACTTATTTGAAATTTGAAAGAAATCTTATAAGGTGTTATCCATGTTATCAGAATAAAACTAATTTTACTATTTTACTCAACCCAAATACCTAGTACATCCATACACTCTGGTATATCCAGATTCAAGTGGTTATTTTTTCCCACAGCTATATAAGCTATCCCACACCCATTCATAAGATGCATGTATTGAAACACACTTTAATCAGACACAAAAGATGGCCCACTGCATGTGTGTCACTCGCTGGCTAAATATACAAACGCTCTCTAACAGGAAGACACACGCTGACTTTTAAACTGATGCAAACTTAAGTGCTTGTGTGTGTTTATTGGACAAAAATATTGGTATGCCAAGATCAAATATACAACGTTTTGTGCGCATTAATGAGCAAGTGTGATGCACTTCAGAACACGGTCCAGAATACATATACACCACAGTGTCATTCATTCTTACATGTGGTCAACGGCAACCACAGAAAAACAGAGAACAGGAAGAAACAGAATTCTGCACAAGACTCTCTGTTGAAACGACTTCCACTTCAGTCCACCACAGAGGAATTCGGTATCGCTACACACACAAACACACCTGTGTATTTCAACATTCATCTACTCTACAAGTCCAGTAAGGTCAGGTGAACTACCATGCTGAGGTTTGGGCTCAGTGATTAGCACTGTCGCCTCACAGCAAGAAGGTCGCTGGTTTGAGTCCCGGCTGGGTTAGTTGGTATTTCTGTGTGGAGTTTGCATGTTCCCCCCATGTTGGCGTGGGTTTCCTCCAGGTGCTCCTGTTTCCGCCAAAGTCCAAAGACATGCGCTATAGGTGAATTGAATAAGCTAAATTGTCCGTAGTGTATTTGTGTGAATGTGAGAGTGTATGGGTGTTTTCCAGTACTAGGTTGCAGCTGAAAGGGCATCTGCTGTGTAAAACATATGCTGGATAAGATGGCGGTTCATTCCGCGGTGGCGACCTCTGATGCATAAAGGGACTCAGCTGAAGGAAAATGAAAGAATGAATGAATGAATGATGACAGTAAATAATATTTTACTAGATATTTTTCAAGACACTAGTATTCAGCCTACAGTGCAATTTAAAGGCTTAACTAGATTAATTAGGCAAGTTAGGGTAACTAGGCAAGTATAACAATGGTTTGTTTGGTAGACAATAAAAAAAAATACTTAAGGGTGCTAATAATATTAACCTTAATGAATTTAAAAACAGCTTTTATTCTGGCAAAAATAAAACAAATAAGACTTTCTCCAGAAGAAAAAATATTATAGGAAACTATAACTGAGAAAAATAATAATTTTGACTTCAACCGTATGTCTTGAAAGAAGTTTATTATGCCTATGAAGGCTGCATGTGTTTGATAAAATGCAGTAAAGCACCCCCCCCCCACTACAGTTATTGGAATTTAAAATATTTTTTATTTAAAAAGAGTTATTTACACTAAAAAACGCTGGGTTCCACACAGTTCCTTCATGTTGTCCAAATACAAACCGATTAGGTTTACCTAATAGTTTTTACAAATTTATATGGATTGAACATAAAACAATTAAGTTTAAAAAACATGTTTCAACTCAATTTTTAAGTGTACAACTAAGATGGCAAAGCTGAATTTTCCAACCTAGGCTAATTCTGAAATCGTACCTCTATATATATTTCTGGAGAGTGCCAAATATGTCCCAGGGGCTACATTTTTTGCAATTTTTGTTTTCGCAAATCCACCAGAGGCCACTGTGTACACTTTTTGAGATCTCAAATTTCTCTCGCAAGTGCCACTCACGCCTGCTGTTCTCACATAAATCCACCAGAGGCCACTGTCGACTGACTGACTGAGTGATCAACTGACCCACCCTCCTCCTTCCCTAAACCCAACCAATAGTGTTTTAAAAAGTACAGATTGACCTGCCCACCCACTTCTCTAAACCCAACAGACAGTTTTAAAGCGCAATCCAGAAAAAGAAAAGCACTCACCTGATTTTTACCATGTTTTACCACATTCTCACCCTGTTATTTATTAGTTTATTTTATTCTTTGGACTTTTGTTTGTCTTACCCGCTTTCTGGAACCGCTCTTCACCAAACTCGAACCCCGTTGTCATGGTCAACTTCGCTCTGCCTCTCAAGTCTGCCGACGTACATGGCAAGCTAACTGAACAAACTGGTAACACCGGGAAAGCCACCTATATAAGCGGTTAGCAGATAAGCACGAAAAGGAACGCCGTCATATCGCCCGTAGCGTTCATTTTAAAAACAAAATGCAGCCATACGTACTTCTGGCTACATAATTTGCAATCTCCAGAAACGTATATAGGGCTACGTTTTCAGAATGAGCACATGTTGGAATTTTTACCCTAGTCTTAAAATTAAAGTATAATATAAAACAAACTTAATAAAGTATTGTAAACTAATACATAATATTAATAATGGTAATAAACATTGTATTGCCTCAACCGTTTAACAATATCTACATCATAATGATGACATAATTATCTTTATCATCCCGGTATCAACATTTTATTAGTTGCTGTTTTTACAGTGTATGTATTTGCTACAAATGCTAAAGATTAATATGGTCTTTAGGTGTCTCTTAAAAGCAGACAAAAAGGAAAAAAGTGTCAGTAAAATAAAAGTTCTTAGCAGTATTAAGTCATCTTCTTAGACATCTCTTTCTCTCTGTCTAAAGAAGTGACAATTCTTCTAAAAGTAAAGATGCTCATGGGACTAAATTTAGGTTAATGAAGTTCCAGTGTCATACAGAGAACTGCTTGTGGGACAACGTCTCTCTGTCTCCCTAATTCTTTTACATCAAGAGATGGCTGGGATGTGAAAATGGAGGATATGCATATGCTTTATCGCTCTGAGTGAGGTTTTCTGATGTTTGGAAATGAGTTAATGTGGGTAAAGAGAGCTTATGAAGCACATGTGTGTGTGTGTGTGTGTGTTTAAGAATATGCCACTGCAGCAGGGTGGGGTGCAGCAGCACTGCAGAGCCCATGGGGCAAACTAAGAGTGTATGAGCGTGTGTATGCACGACAACGAGCCAGAGACAAGAGTCCAGTGTTCACCGTTTCTGCCCGTTATCATCGTCCGTAACGTCAGTCTCGTCTCATCACCGAGGGGGATGGGGTTTCCGTGCGCGCGTGTGTGTATATATGCGTATGTGACATTTTGTGTCAGACGTGTTGGTGAATGGTACAATAAAGCCGTCGCCCATGTTATTTTTAACTCTCTGTCTCCATGGAAACCAGCACATATGCTGGGAGCGATGCACCCTGCCGAGTATGTGTGTGTGTGTGTGTAGAGATGCAGCAGTTCATCCTGCTTCATCTGGAGGAAGCACACACACGTTGCGCATGTCTGCCGCAGTGTGTGTGTGTGTGTGTGTGTGTGTGTGTGTGTGTGTGTGTGTGTGTGTGTGTGTGTGTGTCTTAGGAGGTCAGATCAAATCACAAAATCACATCTGATTAAGCATACAGAGCATAAGCAATTTGGTATGTCATACCCAAAAAAACAAGGCGGAGGGAAACACAAACCAGTATCTGGCGCACACAGGCACTATTTAGATTTACAATAATATTATCTGCTCATCACATGACACACAGAGCCAATTCACACTCAAGCATATGCCCAACTGGCACTAGCTATCCTAAAAAAAGCATTTTTGACAGCCATTTATGGTGTATAAAGCCATATTCCTTCACAAGACCTGCTGAAGTTTATATATAACCTATATAATCTCAGTACAAATCTCTTTGGTTTGAAGAACCTCAAACATTCTGTATGACTCGAAAAAATGATTCTCATTGGTTCTCATGCATTAAACAAGGATAACTGAGCAGCTATAATCAAATCTGAATGCTGTAAAGATTGATTGATGTTTATATGTACAGTAAGTAAAAGCCTAAACTAAATCTGTTATTCATATAAATTGATCAAGTCTTTAAAAGACTAACTGGTCAATATGGATTAATTATTTTATCTCGAAGTATCCATTTTGGGTCGACATACTTTCAATGGTAATCCAGAAACTTTCCAGATTTGATTCAAAATATCTTAATTTGGGTCCTGAAAACTTTGTACAAGATGTACAAATTGACTTTTGGGTTTGGAATGACATGAATGAGTAAATGACAGTTTATTACAGTAAATGAAAAAGTTTTTGGTTTCAATCCTTAATAATCTATCTAATGATGATTGATCATAATGTAATGATGAAGCAAGTATTGCAGGAGCTGCTTTTAAACTGTAGCTTTCCAAAGCATCATGCTACTTATATTTTACTGAAGCTATTTTCAAACCAAGGGTCAGCAATCTCTCAGATAAGCAACCAATTTTTATGCCTAGGGCAGCAAGTACATCATTTCTGCTATTAGCCACTGGCAAATAAACTTAGGTTATACTTTAATTATCTGTATTTGAAGAGGAATAAATGAACTTACCTATGCAGTGCAAAAGTGGATGTTGAAGGAGTCATGAAAAAAAAGAGAAAGAAAAAAACATTAGTTTATAAACTCTCTTTAACCAACTCCATATATTTTCAATTGACGAAATCAGTAGAATAGTAAGTCAAAGCAGGAATACTAGAAAAAAAAAACATATACAAACTGAGCTACAACATATATTTAAACCTCAAACCTCCACAATGTGGAAATCACTTGCATTTGCAACTAAATTTATGTTGAGGGTGAGTAAATAATGCGGATTAAGTTGGAGACTTAATTCTGACGAGTCAACTTAAACATTAAAGCGATAGTTCACCCAAAAAAGAAAATTCTGTCACCATTTACTCTAATTGAGTTTCTTTCTTCTGTTGAACACAAAACAAAATATAATGAAGAAAGCAGCAACATTACGGCTGTTTCCACTGTTAAACGGTACCAAAAAGCAAACCGTACCGTATCACTTTTTGGGTATCCTTTCCAAAGGGTACCTTGCACAACAAAAGGGTATCAAAAGGTGGAGCCAGATGCACAGCTGAACACTATTGGTTTACAGAGATACGTCACTAGCATGTACACAAGAATGAAAACAAATGAAGCACTATTTTTAAATACACAGCCGAGATATTGCACCGTAATAATATATGCATATAATAACAAGCCATGGTTGACCCGAGCTCAAACAAACCTTGTCGTCTCCTTGATGAACAGCCACAAATGCCAAGAAAAAGAGCAGAATCTACCCTTGTTGTTTACCCTTAGTGTCTTGTTGTTTACGAGGCCGTCCAAAAGCACGAATGGTTTCACTTACTCCAAAGAGCTTGCGTGTGCTCGCCGTGCGTCTATATTTGAAATAATGAACTTGAGCTAATGATAATAACGTGCACGTAATTATTGAAGTGCTTCTGACGTCTTTTCAAAAACGCACAAACGCGAGAGTGAAGTGCGAAAAAACAAAGGAGCAAATGATTCTTTCAGCAACCTAAAACATGAACAAACTGCCATGTTTAACTATTATCATCACCTTTTGGACTATTATGAACTTACCGGAATTACTTTCTAACAATATGATAACGTTACATGTGTTGGGTGAAGATTAAAGGTAAGTTTTGTGTTGTTTTTGAACCCAAATAATGACTAAATGTATGCTGTGTGTAGTTGTTCTGCAATTGGTAACATATCAGAGACTGTAAGGGTCTGTGTGTGTTCATATATGTTGCATTAATTTATTTTTTTTAAGTAATTGCAGATGTTACAGTAGGCTATTTCATTGATCTGCAGTCATAATCAAATCATATTCATAGAAAGGTTAGTAATGAACATTTATACACAAGTATTGATGTGTATGAAGCATCTGTTTTGTGAGAAGTGTTTCTTGTATATGTGAACAACCCATGCAGCTTTACTTTGACATTTCCTCGTTGACGTTGACTGAAACTTTCTGTCATACACCATGCCTAGCAAAAGGGTACCATTGGTACCCTTTTGGCAGTGGAGACACAAGCCTGATAAATGTGACCCAAACCGAACCGTACCGTTCTCAGTGTGAACATGGCAATAGTATTTATTGTTCCTATTACTGTATAGCTGCTCCTTTCTGACAGAAATAAGAAATTCATGAAAATTAAGAACCACTCGAGTGTGAGTAAATAATCATTAGGTGAACTATCCCTTTAACTAGCAAATATTGATTGCATTGCCAAAAATTCTGTATACAGTAGATACAGGTTTGCACCATTAATAACATGATCTGAATACAATTTTCACTCCAGAACCTAAACACTTCATAAGTTAAAGGGTGATGCATGATGTAAGCTGACCTCAGATCAGCACTGTGCAAAATTTGGTTGCTCTGCTCCTCAGTAAGGTTGCCAAGCAGGCAACCATTCAATCCCAGCTGAATTTCTCTATTACTATGCTAACAGCTTAAAGATAAGTGCATTAGTAACAGCTGCATCCACAGCCAACCCTCCCTGATACTGATGTACACCTTCATCTTTTCTTCAAACAGTTTCATTTCGAGCTGTTACACAAAATAAAAAAACAAGGGATTCTTTAAATGTAGGGACAAAAAAAAGCATCAAACACACGGTTTGTACCAGGACAACTGGATTTGTTGTAATGCAAACTGGATTCAACAAAGAGCAGCCAATGGTACGGCAGCAACAACAACACGCTCTGGGTGACGATGTGATGGAGGCAGTTTTATGCTAACAGCCAGAGCCCGGCAAATGTAGGTCATGTGCAAGAAAGACACATACGCCCTACTACACATGGCACACACATAATTCACAACTTTCTGAAGGGCTGTGTGCTTGGAAATCAACAATGAATCATTAAAGGCAAAACACTGCAGGTAAATAGCACAAAAACACAGTACTTCTCCACCCACTTGATTGATTACATTACGAATAGGATTTTTTTTGTATTACAAGTTTTCTTAAATGTTATGGTGTATATTTAATAAGATATTTTACATTAAATATGCGCTAATTTGCCTTCATTTGTAGCACAAAAATCTGAAGTCAGGTTTAAAATCCTTGTTTCTCTTTAGAAATGAATACAAATTAAATTGTATTATGAAAAATATGAAACAAAAAGTATATGAAACAATAATTTTGAACCTGACTTTAGATTTTTGTGAAAAAAAAATGCATATATCACGCCCACACACAAAAATCTGAACATTGAAAGAATTCAGGTCAAAATTATTAATCAAATTAATAACCTAATTATTAATTGGATATCGCTTGGTTATCTCTTTATCACTCCATAATTCAATATATTATTTTTACAATTTTTAAAATAAGATGTATATAATCAGGAAAATTATTTATGAACAAAATAAATCGCTCAGTAAAAACCAGAATCAAAATATAGATGTGAATAAAACATTTGTACTGTAAGGGCTGCAGAATTGGAGATTTATGGCTTAGTTTGAGAAAACACACAAAATAAAACATGTTTTTTTTGGATGTTTTCTTTATACATCAGACTGAAAAATAACCCATAAAAATCCAAATTTATAAAACTGACGTGCATGAAACAACACAGTTACTCGCTGACAAAAAATGCTTGGAAATCAACAATGAATCATTAAAGGCAAAACACTGCAGGTAAAAAGCATTTAAAAAGCACTGTACTTCCACAGTTGATTGATTACATTAAGAATAAGGATTTTTTTTTATTATAAGTTTTGTAAAATGTATAGTTAATATTTAAATAAGGTATTTTACATTAAATATGTGGTAATTTGCCTTTATTTCCAGAAAAAAAAATCTGAAGTCAGGTTCAAAATTGTTTCATTTTGGTTACCTTGATCACTTCAGAATTAAACTAAATGAAATATGAAACAAAAAGGCTATGAAACTAATTCTGAATCTCAATTGATTCAATGCTCAGATTTTTGTGAAATAAAAAATGCATATATCTATGTCTATATACAGTTGAAGTCAAAATTATTAGCCCCCCTTTGAATTTTTTTTTTCTTTTTTAAATATTTCCCAAATGATGTTTAACAGAGCAAGAACATTTTCACAGTATGTCTGATAATATTTTTTTCTTCTGGAGAAAGTCTTATTTGTTTTATTTTGACTAGAATAAAAGCAGTTTTTAATTTTTAAAAAACCATTTTAAGGTCAAAATTATTAGCCCCTTTAAGCTATAAATTTTTTCCGATAGTCTACAGAACAAACCATCATTATACAATAACTTGCCTAATTACCCTAACCTGCCTAGTTAACCTAATTAACCTAGTTAAGCCTTTAAATGTCACTTTAAGCTGTATAGAAGTGTCTTGAAAAATATCTAGTCAAATATTATTTACTGTCATCATGGCAAAGATAAAATAAATCAGTTATTAGAAATGAGTTATTAAAACTATTATGTTTAGAAATGTGTTGAAAAAATCTGCTCTCTGTTAAACAGAAATTGGGGAAAAAAAATAAACAAGGGGGCTAATAATTCTGACTTCAACTCTATCTATCTATCTATCTATCTATCTATCTATCTATCTATCTATCTATCTATCTATCTATCTATCTATCTATCTATCTATCTATCTATCTATCTATCTATCTATCTATCTATCTATCTATCTATCTATCTATCTATCTATCTATCTATCTATCTATCTATCTATCTATCTATCTATCTATCTACATAAAAGTCAGAATTATTACCCCCCCCCCTGAATTATTAGCCCCCTGTTTATTTTTTCCCCCAATTTCTGTTTAACGAAGAGAAGATTTTCTCAACACATTTCTAAACATAATAGTTTTAATAACTCATTTCTAATGACTGATTTACTTTATATTTGCAATAAAGACAGTAAATAATATTTTACTAGATATTTTTCAAGGTTACAGCTTAAAGTGACATTTAAAGGCTTAACTAGGTTAATTAGGTTAACTAGGCAGGTTAGGGTAATTAGACAAGTTATTGTATAACGATGGTTTGTTCTGTAGACTATCGAAAAAAAAATATAGCTTAAAAGGGCTAATAATTTTGACCTCAAAATGATAAAAAAATAAATAAAAACTGCTTTTATTCTGGTTGAAATAAAACAAATCAGACTATCTCCAGAAGAAGAAAAAATTATCAGACATACTGTGAAAATGTCTTTGATCTGTTAAACATCTTTTGGGAAATATTTAATAAAGAACAAAAAAATTCAAAGGGGCGAATAATTCTGACTTCAACTATACATATATACAGTATATACAGTGGTCAGCAAATATAAGCACACCCCTCACAAATATTTTAAATTCATATTTTTAATAAGAAGCTATTAAATACTACATTTGTGCATATACATTAGATTAGTCAGTACTGAAGCCAAATCTGTAGCTTATCTAACAAAATAACTTATGATAACGGTCCAAAAACTAGTACACACAAATTTATGTTATAGAAAAATATTAAATACAAATTTAAAAAAGAGAAAAAAATCAAGAGAAGCAAAAAAAGGTAAACTTTTGTTAAAATGTTGTAGGTTGTAATTAGTTTCTTTGCAATATTTTGCTTAAATGTAATTGTATTATCTTTTAATTTTTAAATATGTTTCGTGACTAATACATTATTTTAATAAATATATCTGTTTAATAAATCTATTTTGTTCAAATACAACAAAATACATTGAATATTTTTCTCCATTTCTCAGTGAATATATGCATTTTCAAAATATATATATTATTGATTCATAATTTGGTTATTAATTAAATTATTAACCAAATTATTCATTGGTTATTTCTTGGTTATCTCTTTATCACTCCATAATTCAATATTTTATTTGTACAATTTTTAAAATAAGATGTATATAATACATGCATATAATCAGGAAAATTATTTATGAACAAAATAAATCCCTCTGTAAATACCAGAATCAGAATATAGATATGAATACAATTTTCAATTTTGTACTGTAAGTGCTGCAGAATTGGAGATTCATGGCTCATTTCTAAAAAACAGCCTTTAAATTTTTTTTTTTTTTTTTTGTGGTGTTTTCTTTATACATTAAGCTGGAAAAAAAAAATCGAAAAATGTAAAATTGAAGTCCATGAAATAACAAATAACTGGATAAAAAATCTGTATATCTAAAACAAATTATGACGCACTCACCAAGATAATGTGACTAGAAAACAATATTACCTCAAAACACCACCATCTATCTTTGCATTTGAAATTCACAAAAAAACAGTTGTATAAACATAAATAACCATCAATAGACTGTGGCAACTACCTCGAAGACAATGAGGTTTGTTTCTACGGTGGCCCTGAGGGACAGGTTTCCCTTTTAGCGGGGAAAGGCAACACATCTCACGTCAGGCTGTGAGCCAATGCCAACACTCCATGGAGAATCATTTATGTGCATGTGTGTGTAAATGTGAGAGTGTGTGTGTGTTTTCTAGCTCCCTGAGCAGCAGCGATCGCACAGTGACCTATATATCCTCCTTTCTGCTCCTGCAATGCACTCAACCTCCATTATTTATAACGCACACAAACATTTCAGAACAAAGAAGAAGCTCGTGGAAGAAATCGGACTGTTAGGTAGAACATTTGTGATGAATCAAATGCATTACAATGATGACATCATGTAAATGAGGATAAATGAAAGGATAAAACTGTAAAACAACTAATCTGCTAGCAATTTATATAGAAGAATTCCTGATTTTTAATTGCAATTGCAGTATATAACCATAAATGAGCAAGCGAGGTTGATTAGTCCCTCTTACAATCAGTATTTACTCAATTACAAATGCATTCTGTTTAATGTACTGCAATTTGTGAAGTTTATTTATAAACTAATTTCGAGAGGATCACGTGATTATGATTGAACACGGCTGGTTATCCATTAACTATGTATGACCAACCAATCAGACGATTCCTAACCCAGAGCCAGGGTTTTTACTATCTCCAATTTGAAGAATCCCCCCTTCCACCCCTACTCCTCCACCTTTCCTTTCATAGGGAGGCACGGTGGCCCAGTGATTAGCACTGTTGCCTCACAGCAAGAACGTCATCGGTTCTAGTCCTTTAACAGACTGGCTGTCGTTTCTGTGCGAAGTTAGCATGTTCTTCCCGTGCTCGCGTGGGTTTCCCCCGGGTTCTCCGGTTTCCTCCCACATCCCAAAAACATGCACTACAAGTTAATTGATCAATCAAAATTTAGCACTAGTCAAACTTTTATCCATCAGCATATCTCTTCATAGCAATTATTTTCTGTCATCAACTCTTATCAAAAAGGGGGGAGTCTCGAGATCTACCTGAGCTCAGAGCTCCCCTCTCGCCCTGCAAACGGGAGGGAGCCCAGGGCTCAAGGACCTTCGAGCTCAGGGCTCTCTCCCCGGACAGCATGCTAAACTTGCTTTATAATCAATCATCAGCTAAGTGTAAACTCTTGAAATCACAAATATATTAATGTAGATTTTAAATGAGCAATATCACACTCATAGCAATGCGATATGATTGTATAGTGCGATATGACACTGGTGGGTGGCGTGCGTTGCCTTAAGCAGGTCGCACACCAGAAGTGCCGCTCGGCGACGTGCCACACAGCACCACGCATTTCAGAATTCTAAACATAGGTTTCTATCAGGGTACACACTTAGGCACCGCAAGTTGGCGGCTGTCCGCGACGCCCAGTCACGACTCAGGACACTGTTCATATTTCTGCCGTGCCACAGAGCGCCATCCATTTAGTTTCATTTTAAATAGCATGCGAATGTGCGCGTCTAGTCTGCGATACTTTCAACTGTCATGTGCGCGCCGTGTCGTGGTGCTGAGCGTGTGTGACGCTCTTTAGTGTCTCACCAGCGATGATATACAGCCATATTGCACATATACGAGTGTGATATTACACATATATTCGAAGCAGGCGCACCAGCTGAAAACTGCTAGTCACGCGACAAGAACGCTCTGGTTACTAAAGTAACCCTCGTTCCCCGAGGGGGGGAACGGAAATGCTATGTGGAAAAACTTCCACTATGGGGATTTCCTCAGAATCCAATCGTCTGAAAGAGTATAAAAACGGGCCAATGAAATGCCAATGAGTTGGCGGCGTCAGCGTGCACAGCTGTCTTGAATGACAATCAGCCTGGCATAAAAGGCTAGCATGTGCTCAGCAACGACATCCTTTTCTAGCTGAAGAGGCTTTCACACTCAACAGCTAAGGGACAATCGTTGTGGCGAAGGAACATAGCATTTCCATTCCCCCCCTCGGGGAACGAGGGTTACTTTAGTAACCAGAGCGTTCCCCTTCGGGAGGGGAACTTCAATGCTATGTGGAAAAACTTCCACTATGGGGAAATTTATGGAAAGCGCCACAACGAAAGAACCTTACCATGTCTCCAGTGAGGGGCGCGCCACGCAGCAGTACGAGCGCACCTGCATCGCTGGAGACACAGTCCTCCAACGTGTCCCCTGGCCCTTACTTACCTTACTTACCTTTTCTGGTTTAGATATATTTTTCGGGGAGTCGTAAAATACACCTAGTAGTTTCTTGGAATTTTTAAATACGACAGTACGTTGGGAAAGCGTTCAGTCCCGATAGGGAGGACGCTGCGGAGGTCACCTGCTGCCCGGAGGGGGAGACCTGGTGGCAAAAATAGCATATGGACTAGCCCTGAGAAGGGGGAGTGCACATATGAAGAGGTGGTTAGCGGGGAGGGAAGACACGAGCCCGCCTAGGAGGGGGGACTACATCGTGGCTGAGTGAGCGTATGGGATCGCCAGTGGGGATCGCACATAGCAGGCACCTATACCCAGAACGCGGGATGACCAGCGGGCATACCTACAACGTAATGGGCCAACATTTGACTGCTCCGCTGAGTCAGATGCTGGGGGCCTCGGAGGAACTCTGCAGGGTTCGCCGAGTGGGGAACTCAACTGACAAAGCGAGAAAAGCGCACGTATCTCTGTGTTAGAGAGAAAGGCGCAGCAAGCGTTTTACAACACCTAACCGAATTTCCTCATTCACCGCTCGTGAGGAAATCAGTTCACTCGAAGATAAATCTCACAAATGTTCAGGTGTCGCCCAGCCCGCAGCTCTACAATGTCTGTTAGAGAGGCGCCGCGTGCTAACGCCCAAAAGGATGCGCGCTCCGAGTGGAGCGCGCTCCGAGTGGGGGACACGGCTCGCCCTAGCTCGATGAGCGAGGGAGATGGCATTCACTGTTCAGTGGGCCAACCTCTGTTTAGATACAGCACTTCCCTTCTGCCGATCACCGTAACAGATAAAGAGCTGCTCAGAGGATCTAAGCTCTGAGTACGGTCCGTATAATACGCAAAGCGCGAACAGGACACAGCAATAAGGGGCTGGGTCTGCCTCCTCCGTGGGCAGCGCTTGCAGGTTCACTACATAGTTTAAACGAGCGCTGTAGGAACCTAGGGCACCTAGGTGGGCCGGGGTCTCAGGTAAACGTGAGAGTGGGCCGGCCCAAAACGCTGGCACATTTCGCTGACCGAAAATGCCTCCAGATACCCGCCCATTTGACCGATGCCAACGCAACCAGCAGAGCTGTCTACCTGGACAGAAATCATATTGATACTGAGTCGAGTGATCGAGCAGACCTCTCCTAAGAGAGATCTTCAAATGGGTAAGAGAGGGGACAGGATATATATCCACGTCTCGCGCCTCTGGGGACTGGATGATGAGGCGATGCTTTCCCAGCGCGTCGCCATCGCCGCATCCTCAGAGCGGGGATGATCGCCACGCCAACCCCTCAGTGCGGAGGGGACAGCCTTGGCTCCAGCCAACTGAAGGAAGATAGCATCACACTGATCTGGCATGTTTGGGGTTTCCTTCTCGGAGAGAAGTACACCACACAGCGAATAGACTCCACATCAGGGCATAGGCATGCCTCATAGAGGGTGCTCTAGGCCTGAGTGATGGTGTTAACCACCTAACGGTAGGTCACCTAAGTCCTCCGCGCTCCATCTATGGGACACACGTGATGTCCATAGAACTAGGCGCGGGTGCCAAACGGTGCCTGTCCCCAAAGAAGAAGTTTCTTCCAGGGGACATGCCAGGGAGGGGCCATCACGAGGAGAGAGCTAGAATACAGGTTTGATTGGGCCTGAGAGGCGCAATGCATAGACCTGTTCCTCGTCCTCCCTGACTTTACACAGCATCTGTGCGAGTAGGCTCACTGGAGAAATGCGTATTACGCACGCCCCGGGGCCAGCTGTGTAGCCAGTGCGCAGAACGCACCCATAACAGCTGGACAGTCGGGGGTGGAGTCTCCATTCTCCCAGGCGAACTGCCGTGAGAGCGCAGCGGCTGCACGGTTGAGCTCGGCGGGGAAAAAATGGAATGCAGCGATTGCGCCGCGTATGACTCCGGGGGAGCAGACGGCGAGCGAGCTGAGACATGCGGCGACAGCGAATATCTCCCTTGCGGTTGATATACACCATCGCCACCGTGCTGCTGTCCTGACCAGCACGTGTTTCCCTTATAACACCGGTAAAAAACGGTGCAGCGTGAGATATACTGCCAACAGCTCCAGGCAGTTAAGATGCCAATGCAACCAGCTTCCTACCACGGAACCACAGCTGCATGCCCGCAACACACAGCCCCCCAGCGCGAACTGGAAGCATCCGTCAAACGACGACATGCCTGGACGCTTGTTCTAGAGGCCCGCGGGCCTGTAGAACACAGGGTCCATCCAGAGGCTGAGGGCGCGGCGACACAGCGGAGTGACAGTCACCCGGTGCGCGCTCGCGTGCCATGCGCGTCTAGGGACCCGATCGTGAAGCAAATGCTGAAGTGGTCTCATATGGAGCATCCGAGCGGCGAGACCGCGGCTGCGGATGTCATATGCTCCAGGAGCCTCTGAAATAATATCAGTGGGACCACATTTTCCTGTCGAACTCTCTCAGACAGGCCAGCATCAGCCCGGCGCGCTCTCGGGGGAGGCGCGCCGTCATGGTGATCGAGTCCAGCTCCAACCCGAGAAAAGAGTTGCTCTGCACGGGGGCGAGGCTGCTCTTTTCTCGGTTGACCTGAAACCCCAATTGGTCGAAGTGCCGAAACACCCTGTCTCTGTGCGTAATCAATTAATCCCGCGAGCGCGCTGAAATCAGCCAGTCGCTTGAAACAATTGAGTATGCGGATGCCCGCAAGCCGAAGCTGGGGCACCCTCCGCGAGCTTGGTGAAAACCCGCGGAGACAGAGAGAGCCAAAAGGGGAGGACTTGTACCGCCAGGCTCGACTTCAGACGCAAACCGCAGGAAACTGACGGTGGCGTGGAAGTATGGAGACATGAAAGTACGCGTCCTTCAGGTCTACTGCTGCAGACCAATCCCGAGGACGAACGCTCCGGAGGGTGCGCTTCTGCGTAAGCATTCTGAACGGCAGCTTGTGAAGCCAGCGGTTCAAAAAGCGCAGATCAAGGATTGGCCGTAGCCCACCACTCTTTTTGGGTACGATGAAGTGCGGGCTGTAAACCCGCTCTCCATCCCGGCTGGAGGGACCGGTTCGATTGCATCCTTCGCCAGGAGGACAGCAATCTCCTCTCGCAAGACAGGGGCGGACGCAGGGCTGACCCTGGTGAAATACACACCCGTGAACTTGGGAGGCCGTTTCGCGAACTGAATCGCGTAGCCGAGTCTGATCGCGCGGATGAGCCATTGCGATGGGCTGGCCCGCGCTAACCAGGCAGGCAGAGCCCTCGCAAGTGGCTTCGTCCGCACGATCGCTGACGTACCAGCGGTGGGGCAGCGCGGAGTGGGTGGACTCAACCGGGAAGCACTGGGGTCCCACAGGAGAGCAGGAGGCAAGAGCTTCACTCTTGTCTCGCACCCGTACTCCGGAGGTGGGGCTGGGAGGGGGAGAGAAAGGAGACCGTTATCTCTCGCTCCGCGAGCCACTGGCGAAGTGCACCGATCCTGCGAGCTGGAAAGCATAGCGTCCCAGACTGGCAGTGTTCGGGCTGTCACATCCGGGGAAGGAAAAAAATGCTCTTTCTCTGAGGTTTTGATAGCGTTTTTTAACGCTGTTTAGAAGAAGAGCCCCGCCCTCCAGCGGGGAAAGAGCAAATTTCCTCCTCTCCAGATGGCCCGTCTCAGGGACGCTTCGCGGTTCGTTTACCGAACTTAGCGGCGCCCTGGGGCGGGGAGCGCTGGTTGCCTGCGAGATGCTCGGCGCAGCCGCTTGGCCAGAGGCGCAGGCGGGGGCGACCGAGCAAAGCCGCAGGCGGGCGCTCTCGGCGTGAAGCAGTGGATGTGGATGGCTCGGCGGGGAGGAGCGGTTTTACGATCCCGCCGAGAGATGGTATTACCCATCGCCTCCGACTGCTCGCTCACCGGCGTGAATTCCTGGGCGAATTCACTGACGGTGTCGCCGAACAGGCCAGCCTGGGATATGTGTGAGCTAAGAAAGCGAACTTTGTCAGCATCACGCAGATCACCAGGTTTAGCCCGTGGTGGCGTTCCTGGGCCACTAATGTGACCATCGTCCTTCCCTGGGGCACACACAGCCGACTTCAGCTGTGCGGAGCTCATGCTCAGTCCTGGGTCGGAACCATCCCCGCGCAGCTGGGCCAGCGCCTGCGCTAGGGAGCGCTGGTAGGTGGCCGTAGCATGCATGGTGAGGGCGGAGGCGCACGCAGCGCACTGCGTGGGCTTCCTGTGCACATCCAGGAAGAAGGGGACGTGGAGGCTTAGAAGGTCTTGCCTTCTTTATCTCCTCCACATCACACCCCTCTAGTCGGTCCGTCCGCAGGGCTGGGGGATAAACCATCTCCAGACCCACGGCCGAAACAGCCTGGGAAGCACGGCTGCAAAGTCTGCTTCTGGATTCGACGCCACGCCCATCATCCCGGAGGAAAAGAGCAGGTTCGAATCCTCATCAGACAATAACAACCAACCCTCCAAGGATGGTGAGGATGAAAGCGCACGCAGATCGGGCAGAAAAAAGTGCCCTCCAAGACTGCGTGAGCTTACTGCGCACTTTCCGGGAAGAAGGGGACGGAAGGCTTAGAAGGTCTTGCCTTCTTATATCCTCCACATAACACCCATCTAGTCGGTCCGGCCGCGGGGCTGGGGGATAAACCATCACCAGACCCACGGCCGAAACAGCCCGGGAAAGCACGGCCATCATGTCTGCTTTTTAGATGCCAACACCGTGCTCTCCACCCCGGAGGGAGGGAGCGAGCGGGTTCGCATCCTCATCAGAAAATGACAGCCCATCCTCCGATGCAGCGATGGACATCTGATCCTCGGTGTCATCAAGTGAGAGGGCGACCACCCGAGGATGGAGCGCTTCTCTCACCTGAAGCTTGGATGGAGCGCGTGGAGGAGCGAGAGGTCCGCGAGCCCGAGGGCGGCGGATTTACTCCCACTGAAACCCTCAGATCTGCCCGAGTGCCAACCGCAGTGCGGGGGACAACTGGGGTGGGTCGCTCTTTTGCAAGAGCGAGCCGCGATCTTAACTGCGCAGCAGACATGACATCACAATGATGGCATGCACTGCCCGCGAGCACCGCATCAACATGCTGGACCCCCAGACATGAAACGCAGTGCTCGTGCCCATCATCCGGGGACAGGAAACCACCGCAACCAGAAACGCACGGTCGGAGCGACGTCTTGAAAAAGACGCGCTGCACAACCGTGTTGCTCTTTTAGGAAACTTGCTTCCTATATACATACCGCTCTTGGAGGACCGGACCCAAAGGACGCCAGGCAAGGGAGAACAACCCAGCTCGACCATCTGCCACTGCGTATACACGCTCTGGACCGGGAGAAGCTGCTTCTCGATCTCTCTCTGTAGACACAGGTTGGAGATACCCTCATAGACTCTCTCAGAAGCTCGTGAAAGGCTCTGAAAGCGAAAAGGATGTCGTTGCTGAGCACATGCTAGCCTTTTATGCCAGGCTGATTGTCATTCAAGACAGCTGTGCACGCTGACGCCGCCAACTCATTGGCATTTCATTGGCCCGTTTTTATACTCTTTCAGACGATTGGATTCTGACGAAATCCCCATAGTGGAAGTTTTTCCACATAGCATTGAAGTTCCCCTCCCGAAGGGGAACTGACCGATCAGCTTCATGCTTTGTATTGAATATACACATTTCGGTAGACTAATTACCTCAGACAAACACAGAACACCCAAACACTGCAGTGCTTTTGCATACTATGGATGTCAGTGGATACAGGTATCCAGTTTTCTTCATGTCTTATTTTGTTAAAAAAAAAAAAGGTTTGGGCCAAGTGAATGATGAGAGAATTTAAAGTTTTGGACAAACTTAAAGTATTTTGAATATGTCAAGCTGCTGTGATCAACCCATTGTAATGTTTTTCAGTGAATAATAAATTACTGAAAGAGCTGCAGTTTATTTTGTATTTTTATATCTATATTTTATTTGTTTTAAAAGTAAATTCAAAGTAATTAGTAATCTATAAAGTAATTAGTAATGTAATCAGATTACAATTTTCCAGTAGTCAGTACTTTGTAATCTATTAGTTTTTTAAAGTAACTTACCCAACACTGAATATAATAATATAAACAAGTTCATCTTATAAAATATATATTCTAGTTTCTTTATGATGATCTTCACCTGTGTCTTATTTCATTCATTAAATTAACAAAACATTTTTATCATATATAATATATTAGGCTAAATTACTGGTCAACCAAAGTGCATTTTTTAATTTCCATTCTCACATACATTCTTAGATTAGATTCAAGCATTTACACGCAGTCAAAACAAAACTCCATTCATACATGCTCAGTCTACCATGTGATAAAAATGCTCTCTCAACCAATCAAGTTTTTGGAAGGATTTCCATCTAAACTGCCTGCCAGACCGACATGCTGTCCAGCCGGGCTTACACAGCAGGCTTGCATATGGTCAATCCAGTCCACAAACCCATTACTCCTGCCCGTATTTTCCACAGAGCTCTCCAAAACACATACTGCTTCTAAGGAGCAATGTAAAGAAGTTGTGGTTTTCTGAAAACAGCCATACCTTTAAACTCTTAGACACAAAAATGATACAGTCTTAGGTAAAGGTATATGCTTTGATATTTGCAAAAATAGAATCAGTGTTCAAGAAAGTACATTGATATGCATTAACATGTTCACCTTTCCAACAAGGGAATAAAAGTGGTTGACAGGAAAAGGGTGGGGTAAGTTTATGGGTGTATTTTCTGCTTTTCTGCACAATGTTTTGTTTTTATAGCGCACGGCTAAAACCACAAACACAAGTGCTGTTAGGGGGAAAATGCATTTAGGGTATGGTAAGATTAGGGTCACTAAAAGGGAGAAACCAAGAGGAGGGAAAGAAAGATAATGCATGTAATGTTGCACTTGCAATTTCACATCTTTTACTCTCATAAATAAGGTCATATATATATATATATATATATATATATATATATATATATATATATATATATATATATATATATATATATATATATATATATATATATATATATATATATATATATATAGATGCCTTGATTTTAATTATTTAATTAGGACAGTGAGGTCTGACTTTGCGTAGACAAAAGTCTTGTCACTTAACAGAAATAATGTACAGTATAAATATAAAGTCATGGTGCAGTGGAAATAGAATTAATATTGTGCATGACTCCCACAAGCTTCCACTGCATCCATACATCTCTGCAGTGACTTACATAACTTATTAATAAAGTCATCTGGAATGGCAAAGAAAGCATTCTTGCAGGACTCCCAGAGTTCATCAAGATTCTATGGATTCATCTTCAATGCCTGCTCCTTCATTTTACCCAAGATATGCTCAATAATGTTCATCTCTGGTGACTGGGCTGGCCAATTCTGGAGCACCTTGACCTTCTTTGCTTTTAGGAACTTCGGTGTCTAGGCTGAAGTATGAGAAGGAGAATCCCGCTGAAGAATTTCCCCTCTCCTGTGGTTTGTAATGTAATGGGCAGCACAAATGTCTTGATTCCTTAGGTTGTTGATGTTGCCATCCACTCTGCAGATCTCTTGCACGCCCCCATACTGAATGTAATCCCAAATCATAATTTTTCCTTCACCAAACTTGACTGATTTCTGTGAGAATTTTGAGCCCATGCGGATTCCAATAGGTCTCCTGCAGTATTTGTGATGATTGGGAAGCAGTTCAACAGATGATTCATCGGAAAAATGTACCTTCTGCCACTTTTCTAAATGATCAACTAGAAGTCAAGTTATTATTTGTTGCCCTTACAACTGGGATTGACGACAAGACTTTTGTCAGGTAGTGTAGTTTATGTTTTTGAAGGCTGGGCGTATTGATATTTGAGAATTGGGAAGCAAATGCACCTTTTCACGCACTGAAAAAACTGATGTTTGCTGTTTGTTTAAACTACTTATTAAAATAAGCTGAAACAACACAATTCTTAAGTTTTTTGGGGGGACAACTTAATTGTTTTAAGTTCAATCCACTTAAATTTCTAAAAACGTAATTACTTCATTTTGTCCCAACACATAGAGATTGTGTGGAACCCAGCATTTTTTGCAGTGGGTGTTTTTTAATTTAGCACAATTTAATTCCACAGAATAAGCCCATGAAATCCATGTTATTTCCCCCTAAGTTTCTGTGTTTTTATTATATTTTTACTCTGGGTTGCAGAAATGTTTTATAAAAATGGCATCTTATGAAATAAATTAAAACTTTAACAACTGAACGAATCTCCTAAAATAAAACATAACATGTTATATCTAACAAAACCATTTTTTAGAATTACACATTATCACTTATTTAAAAATGACATTTTAGTCTACAATAGCACTACACTTCTGTCATTACCTGTTAAACCAGACTTATTTTTTGCAAAAAGTATAAAACTAAGCTATAAAAAAGTACTGCACTGTTTAGATAGAATGTGAGCTGCATAATCTTTATATAATACCTTTTCTAATTTACATTTTCCTCATTCACTTGTTATGCACTCAATGCAAATAACGCAACCGTGTAGTGAGTTGTTGGAAAAAGTATTAAATTAAACGCTGGCACTACGTGATGGTATAGAAATAATCTACCCAGGATTCAGCCGACTGCCTAGAAATGTTTGTGTGGGCTGGAGATACAAACACAGATTTAAAAAAGCAGAGAAGGATTGCATGAGGGCTGTAATCCCTTCAGATAGAGCAGATTTGAGTGGA